>VURO01008411.1:59107-70595 GCA_015108175.1 Pelvicachromis taeniatus
TTAATTTAAAAATAAAAAAAACCAAAAATTAAAAAAAAAAAAAAAAAAGCATTATGTCTTCAGAAACAGCTTTTAAAATATATATTACTAGGAGCTGCACAAAAACAAATCACATTTATGTGGAAATTCTGGTTTATATATTTTAAAAAACAAGAAGATTTGAACCTCTGTAAAATACAATTTACTGTAGGGGGGGGGGCAGCAATAAATATTAAGACATCGGCCAACTTTGTGATTTTAACCACTCACATCCTACACTTGCATGGATTTAATCACTGGGCTGTAGTGGCTTGTAAGTCTTTGTAGATTGCTTTGTTGTATTGATCATCCATTGTAGTTAGTTCTGAATTTCTGTCAACAGAGGCTTGTCTTTATCTTCTTTAAAATAATGAAGGATTTTTTTTTCTTCATAGAGTCATGAAATGCACCCTGAATGGCAGCTGAAGAGATCCAAATCTCACCATATAGACCTAAAGTAGACATTCTTCCCTGGAGGGACTTGTTTTAGCTGTAGCACCAAATCCAAATTGGATCAACAGCTGCTGTATATGATTCCACAATTTGAAGCATAATATGTTCCATTAATGCCGGAGCACTCACAGGCATTAGACAGACAGTTGATGCAAACCTCTCAGGATGTGCTCTGCTTATTCTCTGCCTTATTTCCCAGAAACATGGCACAGACTGGTGCTGCTGCCATTCTGTTACATGCAGATGTCAATTATAGTGGCGGCAGAGAATGGTGAGCTGGGCACATCTGCCAGTGGATGATGTCTCCCCGAGCACTGCGCAAGTCAATGAAGCATAAATCTCAACCATCAGTTGAGCAAGCTTCACCTTAACAATAAGCAAGATGCTGCCTGACCAAAAAGACTGAGTGATACCTGTTTATTTTTAAATATGGAGCAAAAAAGAACATATGATATGCTTATTATAATTTCTTCTTTTTCTCAATTATATTTTCTTTCTTTCTTTTTTATCTGCTCTTCATGGGTCACAGGGCCTGAAGGGTATGTCAGGGATGTCTGTATGCATTCTTTTATGTTTCTTACCAGTGGGGGGGGGATCTTCCTCATCACACCCAGACCTCTGCAGCCTGCTGTGTTATTAAGCAAATACAGTACATTAGGGACAGAGCAGCTCCACCACCGTTGTCATCGAGAACATCTAGTTATCACATCTTGCGCTCAACCACCTGCTGAGTTCACAGAGCTATCAGCATCCCCCATGACCCGCTTGTGTCTCTGTGTGTCTCTGCTGGAGACCTTGGATATGTTAAACACCCCCATACGGCCGAGACCAAGTTTGCTGCATGCAACATCTCCCTCAGAAATTAGTTTGCTTGGAACATGCATTCCCTCCTTGCACATCCACACAAAAACAAACACGTATTGCGAACGTTTTTGTTTTTTTTGTGAACGTAGAGCACCTCCGCTGCATGTATTGACTCGTTTCAGAGTGACTTTGTTTGTGTTATACTGTAGAAGGAGCTGTTTGTCATCAACAACACGGCTTTTTCCAAAAGCATCTGGCTCTAAGTGTGTGGATTACAGCAGTATACATTTGTATAATGCCTGTGATAATGGGATAAAGCAGCTTCAGTGGGAGAAATCTGTATGGAGAATGGATTATTTCAAAGCTCTGCCTATGGGACATTGAACCCAGGAGTTATCACAAGCAGTCAGCATCTCAAGTGGGTGCATTGCCTTGCAAAAGTGCTCCGATGCCACATTTAATGTCCACATTTCCCTCACTGTAGAGAAAACATGGGATAGGGAGGCCGCATTTCTGTAGGTTTTGCCTTTTTGCCTTTAGTAGCACTCAAGGATGAGATATAGTAGTTCCATTTCAAATTTGCATTCGCTTTAGACTCGGACTTGTGCACATGTTCTGCATTTATTTATTGTTCACTCGTTCATGATATAGGAATCCAGTGAACTAGTTTGCATGTTTTTCTTGATAGCCATTATAGAGGAAAATTAGCATTTCCATGCATACAAAAGCAATTACAGCCAATTTATACACATTTGGTCGAAACATGTCCCCAATTAGAGGGCTATTTCAGGGGCCTGATAAGACGAGCGGCTCTCACATTGAACATCTGAGGTCTGGACAGACGTAGCATTCGTTTCTTTCTTACTGATTCCTATCTCTGTCCACAGCTCTAGCACTATGAGGAGTTCAGCTTGCAGCTCTCACTTACTTTAAACACAGTTAATTTCACCCTTAATAAGGGCGCAGTTTTGAAAAACAAATGTTCCTGTGCTGATAGTGTTGCTTTGATATTAGTAACAGCAACCGGATAGTCATGCAAGCCGGAACTCTTTATTACATCAAAGACTGTTAGCTGTCTTTATTGTATGCCTCTTATGTTTGTAATAAACTTGCTAGAGGACTGTAACAAGATTTAACATGAGCTGTAAAAAAGGCATATTCTCTAATTACTTTATTGACTAACGGTTTTATGCTGATGCGTTTGAGTGCCCTTCCTCAGCATGTCCTGCTGCCATTTGCATGAGTGCGAGAAATCTCGGATGACATCTCAAAATCCGCCAATTCATTAGCTCAAACAGGTTTATCTGCTTAAAGTCTTTGGCTAAGACCCTATCCTCACTGAGGAATGACTCACCTCCATATTGCCTTGTTATTCACTAACAGCAACAGTTACGTCACCCATTACGGGCTGTTGGAGATTATAGAGTTATTTGTGCAAATCCTCTTTTTACATGATATCAAATGCTCTGCCAGAGGTCTGGCAAGAAGGATACAATCAGCCTGCTGAGACACTTGAGGGACCTGAGTGTTTCAAGGAGTTCACTGATTGGTAACATGACAGAGAGAAGGTGGTGGAAGGAGGAGATGATGAGATTGATTACAAGGACACTGACATCACTGACATCAGTGTTTATTGCTAGTGCTTAAAGGATTCGAAGGATAAACAAGGACACACTGTTGAAAGGTAAAAGTTGATGTTCATAAAAGTAAGCTGTCTAAGTTGATATTTTTAGGAGAGGATTGGTGGGAAGGAATAGTATACAGTCACAGTAAAAAAAAAAAAGTACACTCTTTCACTCTGATTCTTTGGAGTTGTGCTTCAGGATATAATATAATCCAGCCGGTCATTAAATTAAGTAACGGCACCCTCAGATCAACTAAAGACCCAGAAAAACTCAAATCCAGACATACTACAATATCCCCTGATTTATTTAACAAAAACTAAGTTTCATATAATGCTTTTGCAGTATGTGAAATAATATTGTTCATAAGTTCTCATAATGGTTTAGATGTAGTGAAATACATTATAATAATGTTGTAATACAAATATGTGTTGTTCATATGAGGTTGTATTTGCCTAACTTTAGGACCTGGTAATGACTAGATATATTTTTTTCATTATATCCTGATACGTAAACTCTGACAGTGGACTTTATTTTTGCAAATTTCTACACTTTTTCTTGCTGAGTGTTACGTATAAAAAGCTTGATATCCTTTGGACATCTGTCCATTACAGGCTCAAGATGATATAACTAAAAGCAAAGGGACGTGGCTGACCAAGCTCTGCAGGTGAAATCCCCCTAATAGCTAGTATGATTTGTCTTTTAATTTAACACTGGTTCTGTTCATAAGCTGTGATAATCAAACCCATGTAGATGCCCTCAGATCTGGACTCTTTTCTATGGTCAGTGTTGGGAAGTTTCCTTTTTCAAAATGCATTCCACTACAGATTACAGAATACATGGCTCAAAATGTAATTTGTTATGTATTCCGTTAAGTTATTCAATGAGAGTAACGTATTCTGATTACTTAATGTATTGTCATGCTTTTTACAGCTACTTGAATGTACTATTGCTCTTTGATTTATTACTATTACTGAAGGCTACTTGCCACCGAGCTAACATTGTTAGCTGGCGTTAGCTGAGGTTAGTTCATAGACTGCTTTCAGAACTGGTTAGGTTGGAGGTGGAGTCTTTTGATACTGAAAGCAGATTGGTTGCTGGCAAACAGAGTGTGCATTGAACAGTCAGATTTGGCCCATCCCTTTCTTCTTCAAATGTGACGTGGTGTTGGAACCTCCAAGTATGAAATACATTCCTGCCCGTGCACTGCTGGCTCTGTTGTGCCTGCTCAAGGTCCACTGTGTAACTGACACCACCAACATTAACAGGACGCTTACATTAGAGCCTCTTATTGCGTGTTTTGTGTGGGTTTCGGGCAATTGGCGAAATTACCAAAATTAGAGAGGTGATAAAGAGGGGCTAGCCTAACATAGGAAACAGTAATCCATTTATTTCAACAAAGTAACCGTATTCTAATTATCACCATCATTTAAGTCGTAACTGTAACGGAAAACATTTACTCAAATTTTGCATTTTAAATACCTAACACTGTCTGTGGTTATTTATTTATTTATGACTACTGTTTTTAACATAACACTTTCTTTTGGATTTGACTAATTTAATGTTGCAAAATAAATGTACCATACTGGAGAAACAACAAGAAGAACACAATTTTGAAAACTGTACATCACATCGGTCTTTGGTTGACACTGACCTAAACTGCTATTACTCTGGTCAGATTACAGTAGAGGAGAAGGAGGAACCTGTTACAGTAAAATGATTGCAAATGCCAAAAATCCAAATGCCTGATTTCCTTTTTAGAAGCCTCTATTAGGCCATTTTGCTACATCCATACTACCAGTGAAATATGATTTTCTTTTAGCACTTTAACTGGATGTGCAAAGTTTTCAGGCCCATCAAAAATTAAATTTATGGATCTTGCAGATAAAAGAGAACTTTCACACCACTTTGTGCTTGGGCTCTAATAGCAGAAGGTCTCTTTCAAAATCAAATCCAGTGTAAAGCCCAGCTTGAGGGTGGAGAAGAAACACGGACCTTACTGGTGATAAAATCAGCCTAACCCAGTTACAGTGCATTCATAATTATGCATAACTATAAGCAGACAACACAGAATAAAATATATTTTAAACGATATTAGTACAGATAATCTCACCGATGCAGTGGGTGTATGACTCCTACAGCTACTGTATTGCAGTTGCCATTTATTTCTTTGGGAGCCATATATACTCGGGTGGAAAGGCGTACAATTGTGAACTCAATCACAGCGCAAGAGGATGTCAGGGCACAGGGTGCTCCCCGTGAATCACACACCGAAAGGCTATCACCCAAACCTCCAAGGTCCACTGCCAACTCATCAGTCATCGTGGACCATACCAAGCTGCAGCCTGATCAACCGTTGACATCCTCTGGTCATTGGGGATTTTCACAAGCTCAGCCACTCCTTCTATCTCCCATACATCCATACCAATAACCATACTCTCTGCTGAAACCATAGCATAACATATTCCAAGGTCTGAGTGTGACTTTGCCTCTTAAAATTCTGTCACTCTGACTAGATTTTATATGAAACCGAAGGCCACGGAGACTTGTTTTGTCACACTGGCTGGTCTTTCGTGATAGTTTTTTTTAAATGCTTTTACTTTTAGGTTATTGTTAGAAAAGGGTCACAATATATTCGTGTCTTGCTTCTTCTTCTTCTTCAAAAAAAAAAAAGATAAGAAAATGGATACTACAGCTAAAAAAACCAAAAAGACATATTGTAATATTTCGAACAGCATTTGTCTAACATGATGTGGCCGATGAGGTATGGAGAAAACATGCATAAATGAGTGACAAGAGGTGTGTGGGACATGAAAGATAATGCGCATTTGCATGATTACATGGACAGATGAATGATTTACCTTCGCTTATGTCTGACAGCCATTTTTGATAAAGGACATGATGTGAGTGGCATCTGATCCTGTATTCTTCGACTGTAGCCCCCAACGAAGCTTGCATCACGTCACGTAATTGATTTATGACACGAGGAGGCGCGAGTTCCAGGGATATGATGTTTATCCAGCAAATTCCACCACTGGGACACAGATGCTTTATGGCATGCCCGGTGCGGCTTATACAGAGGCTGTCACAAAAATACTTCTTTGCGATTCAAAACACTGCCAGCTGGTTTTCAAGGCAGGGTTACCGAATTATATGCACGTATGCATACAGTAGATCGTATTTTCTGTGAAATTAAACGTCTAAGATGCTGAGAGAAAAAGGTTCATTCCCTCTGTATGTCATTGAGAACAGTGTAAAACTTAGTCCTGACCGTCTGTGGTGAAAGTCAACCAATATTCTCTGACCCACTGCTTGCCCTCTCTTCTGTGTGCTTTTTCAAGTTTTCCAATTACAGTTTTCAAAGTTTAAACGTATTATCTACCTACTTCACTTACTTTCTGGCTTATTCAAGCCCACTGCTCCTGCGCACACCACACAGGGCTTTCTCCGCCATGCACATCTCTCACATTTGGCACACTCATGCCCAGCCTAAGCCACATTAGAAAATAGATGATATGACAATTTCACACATATAGCGTTATCCTTTGCCTCACTCCAGTTCACCTGTGGCCAAGCAGCCTTCCTCAAGTAAGCAAAATAATAAGTAATCGCCATAATGTTTGAATAAAAAAGAAAAAAAAAACAACTTTGAATGCTTTGAATGGAATAGGAAAACCAGTGGAGGGGGGGGGGGGGGGGGGGGGGGGGGGGATACAAGGGAGGAGAAATATTTGATTAATCTTCTTAACACGTTTCATGTGCAGATTCTTTGAGTTAATTTCAAGGACCATGCCTAAAGGAGATTACCTCCCCATGCTCCTGCACATTTGCTCATGAGTGATTTTGTTTATTCATGTTTTATATTATAATGCTCCTCCTGCCTTGTGCAGCCACAGAACCACCGGCAAAAATGCAATTTATTTCCCGCTCTGCACACGATGGAGACAGCTGATAATGTCACCAGGAAATATGAAGACTGCTGGGACGGGACCAAACAGCCTACTATTTATGTATGGAATATAAACAAATTTTTTTGTGTGGGTTTTCTTAACACGCGCACGCACATTAAACACACCCCTCCAAAAAAGTTGCTCTGGTCAGGATTTTTTGCAGCTAGCTTCTTTGTGCGTGTGTATTACTGTAGATTGTGATTAACATATCTGTCATCCGTCGGTTGATCAGCCTGCGTCAACAATTGCATGGATCATTACTGAGGGTCATATAAAAAGTCAAAGAAGTTCTCAGAGGCTGTAGATAATGCTTCTGCTCCGTCACCAATCACGCTTATCATCAGCAGTTTATGGTAAGCTCGTTCCAGCTAGTATATGTGCCTCTCTCGTATGAAAACCTATCTACAGTATGTTGTCATGACATATATGACACAACACACTCATAATTCATTGGCATGGCTCCGTCATGAACGTGCATCAAAGTGTCTTTCATCACTCCTGTTAATAGGGATTTATCTGTCCCTCTGGCAGTGATGGGACGACTGACGTAACTGTTTACAGTGACTCCTCTGCTCTCTCAAGATGACGAGGACGATGATGACGACTGACGCTTGCTACTCAGCCGACGGCCTAGATGGCAGGATTTATGGCCTGTGGTGCCCATCCTCTGCACAAAACACATTGTCTCTGGGTGGATCGTTCTGCCTGTCCTTGCTTTATTGATCTCACTCCTCACAAGTTCCCAACTTCCGCGTTCCTGGTGCTTCACTTGACAGGAGAGAGATTTAGTGAAGGGATGAGGTCAGATAGAGGAAGAGAGATGGAGGGAAAGGGGAAAGGAGGAGGGCGGGCGGGACAATGGGGTGGGACGAGAAGGAGAATGGAAATGAGAAAGGGGAGGAGGAGGGGAAGGTGGTAAGAGAGAAGGCTAGAAGAAGGGGAGGATGTGAGACAGAAAGAGAGGGAGGAAGAAGGAGAGAGTTTCTCCTATGGGAGGATGCAGCTCCAGGCCAGGTCAGCGAAGATTGATACTTGTGAGAGTGTAAATGCCTACAGAATTAGCCCCTGGTACAGTGGAAATCCACTGGTAAACACATCCAGCATTTCTCAAAGGTGTTCACATCAATCTCAGAACTCCCATTTTGCAGTACACAGTGTATATATATATACACATGCACTTATATTTCGAGTGTTTGGCTCACTGAAGTGGCCAGTGGACAACTGTTCTACAGCACAGTAAAGCCAAACAACACATAGACATGACTTCAGCACTTGTTCCATTAAGTGGTGTTTTTGTTTTTAGCACTTTTAAAACCACGGAGACACATCTTCTAAACGTCCTCACCGTGTACGAGATATGTGCACAGGTGTGTTGACAGGCAAGCACTGCACTTTAAGGTGACAAACAGTAACTTCAAGGTATGACTTATGGTCTTTTAGTCATCATAATACCTTAAATTTCTTGCAACACATGGCTTTGAATTACTTCTTCCCATATTTCTCTTTTTGACCTCAAAATTAGATTAGAAACAGTGATGTCTTTAATGCTCACAAAGCCCAAAGCCAGTATTTATTTAGCAAGTGAGACAACTTATATAAGGCCAAGCTAAACTGGCAACCAGTCACCCCTAAGGGAGGACAAAGCCAAGGCTCTATAATGTTTATGTAAACTCTTGTACAGTCTAATTGGCTTGGCAATCATGGAACATGTACTGTTTTTCTGTGTGTTTTTCAGTTGGTTGGTGGTGGGTGAGAATATATTCCTTGTGGATTTATACAATGCCCTGTACATCTGTTCTCTGGATGTGTACACAACTCATGCTAAAGACGTGTTTGCATCATTCAACAATCCACAGTGGCAAAACATTCATTAGTGGCACTGAAGCAGAGCCGCTCTATATTTTTGAAATGACACACTGATAAGGATTTCAAACTGACTAGAGCTCAGAGTGCAACTCCACTCAATTACTTTTCTGTCATTTGTAAAACATGTAATCTTCCAAATGTGAAGTCTGGATACCAACATGTGAATCGAGATGCTATTCTTATCAAAATAAGAAGAAAAGTAGTACTGAATAGAAAAAAAAAGAGAAAAGAAATGTGGCTCTGCACGGTGCTGTTACTATGGAGAGCCTTTGATAATCAGACTTTTTATTCTTTTTGCTGAAGTCTGTGAATGCAGAGCACACATGGGAGAGGAGCGGGGAGATTTGGGGTGTGTGATCCAAAAATAAAATAGGTCATCAAATTACCCCTGTGATTGTGTGTACCTGCCCAATTATGATTGATCTTTGCAAGAGAAAACAAAGTGGTGTGTTTTATTTGCATGTTGAAAGATACTCTCTCTCTCTCTCCCACACTATAATTATCTCCAATGTGAAATGCTATTTAGGTATTCATAATTTATTTTTGCGTGGGGAGGACACAATAGACAAGCGTGCAACGCTCTGCCAAGCCCCAGATTTTTTTTTTTTTTTTTTTGGTTAATTGAAAATCTCATTTGCATGAGGAGAAAATCAAACACTCATTTCCATACATGAGATTATAAAAAGATAACCGCCAGTGTTTGTTGTTCCATATTTGATCTGAGCGTTTCCACCTAATTGCTAAATGCTGCAAAATAGGGCTGGAATGTAACCTCCAAACTAACGTTTACTTTTAAGGCAACTAGATGTTATGTTCCAGTGCAAATGCCTCACTGTGTTTTCTATTTGTATTCTCTAAAGTTTGTATGTGTAGTCTGCTGGATGTTTATTTTTGTCAGAGCCCCAGCGATTCCATATCAGAAAATGCATAGCTGCTTAGCTGGGTGTCTGCCAACTTCATAAACAGCAATGCCAGCCCAGCTGGATGTTGTGTAGTGAAGCAGATGCATTGAGCGGACTGTAGCAGTCAGAGGCAGTGATCAGAGGTGTCCTGTTTCACCCCTTATAAACAACCCCATGTATTCTGACTCACTCACTAACAAATGCAGACAAACACAACCCCATCTATTCCAGGCGGACTCCATTACAGGCCCAACCTCAGCCTCTGGTCCCTACTTGAGGCTCATTAATGCAGCCCCCAACATGGGCAGACACCAGGAGATTTACAGCCCTTCCCCTACTTGTCCTGCTTACCCTTTTCCTCATTTTTTTCCCTACAAAAACCTGATTGTCCTTTACCAATTTGAACGCAGGTAAAACTGGCTTAAGTATTCCTGAGCATGACTAAGTGCAGTACTGACACATTTCTGTCTCACCAATTATGAATCAGCCAGGGTACATTTAGATGACACATGTTCTATGGGGATTTACTGTTGATGATTACTCAGAAACCTAATGTCAAACTAAGATTGTGCTTAGTTTTCGCTACATTTGTATTTTCCTCTTCTCCTGAATGTTCTTTAATGTTTTCCTCTTTATTGTGAATCTTTCTTGTATTCTTTTTAAACATTTCTGTCTCACAGTCTAGTTAGCACATCTTGAACGTGTTAGCCTCTAAACTCACGTCACCTATTACCATCTAATTTAATTCAACCCACCCTGCATGGGCACTATGACATTCCTCATATAGTCATGGTGAAAAAGAAAGCTCACCCTACGAAAATTCAAAGGTTTTACATAATAAAACAAATTATCTTATTGTTAACAGGTCTTAAAATAGGATAAATTTAATCTGAGATAACTAATGACATATGTAGTATGCTTGTCATTATTTGTTTGATGAAAACAAAGCCAAAATATAGAAGCACTATGAGAAAAATGAAGTACATCCCATGATTTAATAGCTTGTAGATCCACTCTTAGCAACAAAAACATCAGCTTGATCAGTCTGTCACATTACGGAGGAATTTTGGCCCACTCTTTGTCACAGCGCTACTTCAGTTTTTTTGAGGTTTGTGAGTGTTTCCCCCCTGGCCTGGAGGGTGTCAAGGAGTTGTGCGATCTTATATTCTGCCACTGTATATTAAAATAAAGAGGTACTGTCACAACGGCCGCCGGCCGGTAGCTAAGCAAGGACTCTAGATGCAAGACACGACAGAGGCAGTGATAAAGTATAGTGCTTTTATTTGAAGAGTGGTGACAGAAACGTGGCGGTGATCGGTGTGGGTGCACGGGTTCGAGGGGCTGGCCGGGTGGGTCTGGAAAAGAGAATTACTTTGGTTAGACAGGGGTTGGTGCCGGTTGATAGCAAGGCTGTGAGTCTGACTAGGCGGCTTACTAGTGGTGGAACTTGCCGGGTCCTGGGAGGGGGGAGGTGATGGTTCTGGTGGAGTGCGGACTGAGGCGGGCTGGTCGGGTGTTCCCGAGGCTGAAAGCTGGTAGTTGGAGGGCAGGCAGGGTGTAGTACAGAGGGTCCTCCAGAGAGTTGAGAAGGAAGCCAGAATCTCAGGAGCGGGTCAGGTCCGGGTTGAAAATCACCGAGCGAGGCTGAAATGAATGACAACAGGTCAGTAGGAATCTTGGAAAAACAGCATAGAGACATAGGCCTGGTACCAACATTGGTTAGCTGACGAACTGGCGGTGAAGAGGAGTCCGGGTGGCGCTTAAAAGCCCTGCATGATTGCCCCCAAATCAGCCTCAGGTGTGCCTGCTTGCAAAGGATGGCTCCGCCCAGTGGTGTCTCCAGCCACACCCCCAGATCATGACAATTATGGCA
>VURO01008414.1:3474-14838 GCA_015108175.1 Pelvicachromis taeniatus
CACCCGGTTTCACATCTTGACTGACAGACGGAGGGACAAAGAAAAATGTTACAAGTGTGTAAAATAATACCGATAACTATTCTGAGAGCAATGACACCGTGCATCTTTATTTTTACAGCTCAATATCTGATTGTACAAGATGTAATAACAGTTTCATAGCACTGACCGAACATTGTTGTCAATCTGAACATTTTACTGTAAACACCAGAGCCAAAACGCTTACATTTTGCTAAGAAATGCATCAGACATATAGTCCTCCTCTTCGTCTGACATTCTGTAAAAACAAAAGAGAGAAAAATCGTAGAAAAACAGCTACGCAGCTAAAAAATACAAATATCTCCGGTTTTGCGTTTGTATTTTCTTCTCTGGTGTTGTTCCTTCGCAGAAACGTTCCGGGTAGCTGCAAGGAACACACTAAGTCTATAGTTCCGGTGCATTTGTCATATATTTTAAAAGAACGTGTTTGTCCTGTAAAATGGACACGACAAATGTAACGTCTCTTTTTGTTTATTCCGCAAAATTCTACAAGCTATATTATTTAAGTTAAATTATTTGTTTGGTTTAACATCGGACAAACTTCAAAGCGACACCGCCCATAGACGTCGTCATTCATCCTGGGTCACCGAAGCGCAGGTAGGATGGACAGTTTTGCTGTATTTGTCCCGTATTTCAGGGAGTTTGTTGTCACTGAGGTGTTTATTTTGAACAACTGAAGGTTGTAAAAAATGACGACGAAGAGCCAAAGTCCTGTTTAGTCGTCAGTGTTTCGTAGAGTTTAGCTTTCTCCTTGTAGGGAACAGCTAGCTTATGTTGCTAACCAGCTCGCGATTTAACAGCTGAAGGATGACAGCTGTCAACACATCACTGCAGTGTTAAGATTTTTTGTGTTATTCCATACGAAATTTAAGCGCGGCTACAACTTTACAGTCCCTAACATTAAAATTACTGACGTACAGAACACAGCTAAGGCATTCCAATGGCTATAAATTACCCTTAGCATCTATAGGGCTGTTATAACCTGTCCAGCTGATGGATGAGATAATTTGTTGACTGAACAGGCGTATTGTTAGAGAAGAAGCATTTAATTTAGACAACCGAGAGGGTCTGTCATGCTCTGGGGTGCATAGTTTGTCTCCTGAGCGGGAATGTCCATACGCAGATCAATACAGATGCTTCCAGTATTTCTCTTCATCCTATAATACAGCATTCCTTTCCTGCTAGGAATGATCTCTTCCATGGTGACAATGCCCTGGTGAATGAGGTTCAAGAGCTAATAGAACTTTTAGATGAGCATGAAAATGATATTAATCATTTTATGTGGTGACTGTGTGGCCTTCACAGTCACCACAGCTCAAGTTTATTGAAGCCATTTCAACAACACAGCTGATAGGAATTTGTCATCCTGTGCTTGCATATACAACAAGACACATCCAGTGACACAATACAGCACAACATACAAAATACACATGCATTTAACACATCAACCCATAAAAGTAGTGTGTTGTGTCAGTGTACCTGTCTTTAAAGTGCTATTTGGTGAATGACCTACAGTCCAAATTGCAGAAGGGAACAGTTCACATTGCAAGAGATTCAGTTAATATTGCAAATGCATGATACATACATATAAGTTTTGCTGCATAATACATTCAGATTCTGTGATCACAACTTCTTGTAGGTAAACTAAAAAAAAAGAAGAAAGTTCAGTGTATATTTAAGTGCCTAACTGCTTGAAGATCGGTACTATCCCTGAAGCATGGTGTTCCCGTAGTAATACACCTGTATCTGTTACCTGGTTCTGGTGACATAGTGTGAAGCTATGAAAGGCAGACTGTAACCAGTGATGTCGGAGGCTCTAACTTTTTCCAAGCTGCTGTTTGTCCTGATTGGTTGTGTTACCTTACCAAGTCAGGTTGGAGATAATCTATGACAACTCTATAATAAAGGTTCGTACCTTCCCAACTGAACCCATATTTTCTATATAGCTCTACTTTTGCCAGAGGAAAGAGAGTCTGTGATGGGCTTGATATCATTACTCAGTCAGCTAAAAACCTATCGAAGATTTTGTGCCAGTAATGCTCCCTATTGCTATCATAAAAATGCCAAATAAGAATATTTTTAGGAAAAGTGGTGCTCCATTCATTCACTGTAGTCAAAAAGACTTGTACATCCAGTGTCAAGTCACACTGAAACTTTGAGCAAAACCTACCCACTTCTTATGTTGCAACAGTATATTAAGCTTTTTCTCTAATTTGTCACCTGTTCATGAATCATTGCAGAGAGGAGGGTGCACGTCTCTGTGTTCAAAGTTCCTCGTCATGGAGCTGGCACACAGTCTCCTGCTCAATGAAGATGCTTTGGCCCAGATCACTGAAGCAAAGAGGCCCGTCTTCATCTTCGAATGGCTCCGGTTTTTGGATAAAGTGCTTGTGGCGGCAAATAGGGTGACTATTCAGATTTTTAGCTTTTTCTGAGTCAGAATCATTGGAAGCATTTTGTAACTTGATTGTTCTTGTTTTTGCCTTGTTTTTTGAATGGCAGGTGGATGTAAAAGAAAAGCAGAAGAAGCTGGTGGAACAGCTGACGGGACTAATCAGCAGCGCTCCGGGACCACCGACTAGAAAACTCCTGGCCAAAAACCTTGCTACGCTCTACAGCATTGGTGACACCTTTACTGTTTTCCAGACTCTTGATAAATGTAACGACATCATCAAAAGCAAGGATGACACACCTGCATACTTGCCAACAAAACTGTGAGTTCCCATTTAATCACTGCCGTGTGTGTTTTTATTGGCTATTATTAGAAATACAGGAACTGAATATTAATAGTCTGCTTGAGCTTTTACATATTTCAATTTAAATATAAGCTGTTTAGAACTGCTTTTAGAGCTCCAAGCACGTGCAGTAGGCCCATCTTCAAGGGTATTAGCAGTTAAGCTGGACGCTAATCCTCAGAATGACATGTCATGTTTAAAAGGAGGGATTAAGTGTACAAGTGCAGATATGCTGTGTTTCTTGCTGGCATTAATGGATTTTAAAAGTGGATGAAGCTGCAACAGTGGTGCCCTGCAGGGTTTTATCCATCAGTCATTCATACCTGCTCATTTCTGGGTAGGTGAGATACACAGAAGTGCCAGTGCCTCCTTTATACACACTAAGCCACTGTGCTTCCCCTTCAGCATTTTACAGTAGCTAATTCATGTATGGTTCAAATTATTATGCCAGTCTCACCATTTATCAACATAAAATCCAGTCTAAATGTTCTCTGGAGGAGACTAATAAATAACTATTAATTTTCATGAAATATTCCATGTATTTGCACATTTTAATTGACATGATTATGGATTTTTGTCTGAATTGGTGTGTTAATGCACTGTTACACATTTCTTGCAGTGCTGCTGTGGCATGTGTTGGGGCTTTTTATGAGAAGATGGGGAGGATGCTGGGAAGCTCCTTTCCAGATACCATCAATAATCTTTTAAAGGCATTAAAGAGTGCAGAGGTATGCCCTGTGAGAGTACAAAAACTGGGAGCAGGCACACTGCAATATAGGAACAGTAATGGATTATTAAAGGCGTTCATCATTCTGAAGTGAATGTGACATCACTTTCTTTTATTTTATTGATGTAGTCACAAGGTAGAGGAGAGATCCTTCTGAGTCTACAGAAGGTGCTCAGTGGACTGGGTGGAGCTGCAGCTTCTTGTCACAGAGACATCTACAAGAATGCTCGCTCTCTGCTTACAGACAGGTCCATGGCTGTGCGCTGTGCAGTAGCAAAGGTTGGTCTTACAAAAACACACAGTAAAACTGCTAAAGATTTTAAAGTGTGTTAACTTACTTGCTTTTCCTTGTGGGGAAGGAACAGTAATCTTCAAACTCTTTCTCCCAAAACAATAAAACTTGGTTAGTTTGATCTTAAGTTGTTCAGGCCCATCTGATGAGTCATCAGTAATATGCAAAGCTGCATTCTCAGTTTCACTCATAAAAGTAAAGGTGCAATTACTTGTAATGTTTTCAGTATGATCTAATTTTCCCTTTATAACACAAGTATAGCAATTGTGTTAGAAAAAGTGCAAACTGTTTTTAATGGGAAGAAACGACTGACTTACATGCTTTTGCTGTGTCATGTATGTCGACCGCACACACTTTGAATTTGAATTTCCATTTACAAAGCGTACTAGTTACTGTGTGTATTGCAACATTATGTGCACATAAGCCACTGAAATCATGTGATACAGTAAATATTTCCAGTACACACATTATATGAAAAGTAATGATAGCATCCCATTTTTTTTCTCCTTGCCTGATCAGTGCCTGTTGGAGCTACAGAATGAGGCTGTATTCATGTGGACCACAGAACTGGAGAACGTTGCTACTTTATGTTTCAAGGCCCTGGAAGGGTCTAACTATGGCGTTCGGGTAGCTGTGGCGAAACTGCTGGGGACGGTTATGGCCACAGCCCTGATGCCCAAACAAGCAGCTGGTAGGTTACAGAGTAGATTTATGTCATTTTTAGAGTAGCTCACTGCTTCTGTTCTTTTTCTCAATCCTTGCTTATTCTTTTTTTAAACGTATTCTTCTCCCAGTGATGCGTCAGAATGTAAAGCGAGCCACCCTGGAGGAGGTGCTGGAGCTGATGGCCACAGGCTTTCTGCGTGGTGGATCTGGCTTCCTGAAGAGCGGAGGAGAGATGTTGAAGGGGGGAGGCTCTGTCAGCAGGGAGGTGCGGGTGGGCGTCACACAGGTGAGGTGAACTCTCAAACATAATAAAAATATGAAGCCGATCCATCTCATCCATCCACCTCATGCTCGTTTTTCGTTAATTTTTTCGTAGGCATACGTTGTGTTTGTGACAACACTTGGCGGTCAGTGGCTTGAGCGCAACTTTGCCACATTCCTGTCGCACGTTTTGGACCTAGTGTCTCACCCTCGGGCCACGCAGACTCACGTTGAGGCTGTGTACTCGCGCCGCTGCGTCTCCTTCATGCTGCGCGCCACCTTGGGGGGCCTGCTTGGAGAGAAAGCACAAATCGCAGCCGGCAAAGAAATCTGCCAAGCCATCAGCAAGCAAATGAGGGCTGTGGGTAAGGAGGATGGGGGGGAAATATCACGGTTCAGAGCATTACAGAGTAAGTACTCATCCATTATTATCACCTTTTAATTCGCACTTCATTGAGTTTTGAAATCTGTTGCATGGCTTGTGCTTATGTTGTGTGCAGAGATGGCTTCTCTTTTTCTTTTTTCTCTGCTTTCCTTCTGCTTTCTGCCTTTGATGTTACTTTCCTCTTTCTTTATATCTCCTTTTCACCACAAGTAGTATCGTAATGTCAGTAAGATCATCCATTGCCTGCGCAGCATATTAAGTACTCATGCTTGCATTATTGCATAGCCTTAATGGCTTTTTTGCCTGTGAATTCACATTCTGTTATTGCCTTATAAACCCTAAAGAGCAGTTAACATAACCTTTTCTGACATCTGGCATCTGGCATGCACCAGCAGAAAAACTGCACGTGCCACTAAATGCAAAGACACATGACAGGGCGATTTACATCCAACAGTACAAGACACAGTGTTTGGCATTATTTTTTTCGCTTTATATCATCACAAAATCATTTTCATTATCGCCCATATCTCATTCACAAAGGATGTTTCTTACTCTGATTTGCTTTGCAACCTTTAAACCGATGTACATTTTGTCAGAATAACAGGATTTTTGCTCTTCTTGACGTTAAGAGAGAATTTCTAAAAATGTTGGTTTCTCCTGGGTTCTTTGTTGTTCACTCTGTACTTGCTGCTGTATTTTTTTCCATCTAGCTGGATATGTGAGACTTCTTGAAATGGGTCTTTGAGAAATGTCTAAGCTAAACATAAGAGCCATGATAGAAGTGGGACATCTAGTGTATGTGTTTACATTTACACTGAAGTGCGAATGAAATGCCACAGTTCAAGAAGTATCTTCATATACTCTTTTCCTGAAGTCGTTTTATTGACTTTTTTCTACATATGATCTGTCTTGACTGTTGCCTTTCTAGAGCTCAGAGGATTTCAGTTCCCGGTAAATGATCAGCTATTCACTTTTTTCACAATTATAGCCATTCTTTCCTGGTTTTATTCATTTATTTTTGTATGGAGGGAGACAAATCCTCAGAGCTCTTGGCGTACATTGAAGTGTGCTCTTCTGTGTTTTAATGTCGTTAGTTAAATATATAACAACAGTGCATGACCTAATGCGGTTTGTTGTGTTATTAGAAACTATGGTACGCACCTGTCAGCCACAACATTAGAATCACTGTCGGTGACAACAGTAAAAATCATTATTTTGCCACAATGTTATTTGGCGAGTTGTAGCAGGAAGTCAAATTGTTGGAAGCTGTAAAGATGTGACTTTTTTGTTGTCTAAGCAACTGGATCAGATTATCTACAAAATATCAGGACTTGGGGATTGTTTCTGGTAGTTAGTAGCTACTAAAAGTGGTAGAAGTAATGACAATGTGTGAACTGGTAATAGGGTCACAGCAGCACTATACTCCACTCTTTGCATGTGGTCCTGTCTGTTCTTGAAAGCACCTACAGCAGGCATGTAATGAAAGAAATCCCATTTTCCTTTACATCTTGTGTAATGTTTACCAGAGAGAGAGAGAGCAGCATGATACACAGTGGAGGAGTTTAAGCAATTTGATTCTCTGATTTCTTCAGGAAAATGACTTTGATCTGATTCTAACTAGCCGCAGACAATTTACACCTCTTTATTGAAACACTATTCCCTGATAGTGCTGGCTTTCTTTGCAGCATAGTGCTCCCTGCCACAGCATATTGTTATTGGGTTTTAATGTTGTGGCTGATTAGTGTAAATTTGAATAAACTTATTATGGACACAAAGGATCTTTTCTTTGATATAAATCTTATTCATCAATCATGCACACATTATAAATTAGTGTGTTATTGTATATTAAAAATATGAGCTTAAGTGATAACTCAGAAAAAGTTCATGCTGACTGATCGCTTTGCTCGCTTCTCTTTTCCTGACATTTGTGTTTTTAGAGGCAGTAGTGAATGATATCAGTGGGGAGAACAAGGCAGGGGCAGGTGATGTCTCTGCCAGCCAGCATGTTATGGTGTGCGCTTTAAAAGAGCTGGGCAGTTTGGTTCAGAGTTTGAGTGCCACAGCTTCACCACTCATCCAGGAGCCTTCTGTCGGTAAGATGCACAGAATACAAAACAGGATATTCACTTTTGTCACTCTTGGGTTTCTGGTAACATAAGCTCGTCCTAATTTATCACAGTAGCTAACAAGCATCTTGCATTTTTCCTCTTTGGAAAGTTGCATATTACTTTTGAATTGAGTGTTAATGAAGATAGAATCAAAAGACAGAATGAAAGAAATAAGACTGAACTTATTAAATAACTTATTCTGCATTAATTTCTTCAGGACTCCTCGAAACCGTGACATCAGTGCTGCTGCACCCAAGCATGGCAGCACGTTTGGCAGCTGCATGGTGCTTGCGTTGCGTTGCCGTGGCGCTACCCTACCAGCTGACCCCTCTGCTGGACCGCTGTGCTGAGAGAATCAACAACCTGAAGAGTTCGCCTGAGGCTGTAAGCGGCTACAGCTTTGCGATGGCTGCTCTGCTGGGAGGCGTGCATCAGTGTCCACTGGGGATCCCCCACACCAAGGGCAAGGTGTGTGGCTTCAGAATATAGCCTTAGCGGTTCTTTCATATATATGTCAGACTTGATTGACCTGTCGCTGTCCTTGTAGTTGGTGGTGAGTATAGCTGAAGACCTTCTGCGAACAGCTGCTCAGAACAGCCGTCTGTCCCTGCAGCGAACGCAGGCTGGATGGCTTCTGCTGGGAGCTCTGATGACTTTGGGTGAGCCTCAAAGACACTTCCTGATTTTTGAGTTTTTCAGAAATTGCCTCTTTCTCCCACCACATTATGTTCATTTGTTTTCCCAGGTCCCTCGCTTGTGCGCTATCATCTCCCCAAAATGCTGCTGCTGTGGAGGAACGTGTTTCCTCGCTCCCAGAAGGAGCTGGAGGCAGAAAAGGCCAGAGGAGACTCCTTCACTTGGCAGGTCACTCTGGAGGGCAGAGCTGGAGCACTGTGTGGTAAAGACTTGCACCTGTACAGTGTACCTGCACATGTCCACAAATGTTAAGAGTCTAAAACTGTTCCTTTTCTATTATAGCCATGCGTAGTTTTGTGGCCCACTGCCCCGAGCTTCTCACAGAAGATGTGATCCGCAGACTGATGACTCCTATCGAATGTGCCATGACTATGATGTCTCAGTGAGTGTGGTGCTTTTTTGTGTAATAATTCTCTCCTAATTATGCGACTGTTCCTTGCATTTCTTCTCTTGTTTTTAATCTACATGTCTATTGATTGTAACATTTTGACTTTTCCCAGTGTCCCTGCCATCATTAAGGTCCATGGTGCTCACCTGAAAGCAAGTGCAGCCATGGTGAGGCTCCGGTTGTACGACATCTTGGCTCTTTTGCCTCCAAAGACTTACGAAGGTAAATCAGTCACATTTGCATTAGCTTGCGCAGAAGTTGGGTGTTTTAAAATGGGTAATCTTCTTGTACAGGCAGCTTCAATGCCCTCCTGAGAGAACTGGTGGCAGAGTTTACTTTGACCGACAACTCAGCCAACACTACCACATCTTTGCTGCGTTCTCTGTGTCATTATGACGACAGCGTGCTCATGGGTTCATGGCTACAGGAGACTGACCACAAGTCCATAGAGGATCAGGTTAGTTGGTAAAAGACAGTTCTAGTAACTCATCTCTTATTTGAAGATGCTTTATGTATGTGATTTTGATTAGTCATCACTAGCTCTCATTAAATAATTAATATAAGTTTGGTGTCTCTGTCTCATTGCTGTCAAACAGTTGCAGCCCAACAGCGCGTCTGGCAGTGGAGCTCTGGAGCACGATCCCTCCTCGATCTACCTGCGCGTCCCTGTAGGCGAGGCCATCCCAGGACCTCTCCCTTTGGGTGTGTCGGTCATCGATGCTTCAGTGGCTCTGTTTGGTGTGGTTTTCCCTCATGTCTCCTTCAAACACAGGCAAGGCGCTCTGTCTTATTGTGATGATTTGATGTGGTTCTGGATCCTGTTAACATTATTTTTATTTTCTTGTCCTGCAGTTGCTCTCGTTATTTTTTTTTTTGTATATTTATATTTGCTGCATTGTTGCAGAGCTCTTTTTGGTATATTAATATTTACTGTGTTTTAACTGATTGGTATGATTCAGGCTACAGATGTTAGACCACTTTGCAGAATGCATAAAGCAGGCTAAAGGAGTTCGACAGCAAGCCGTCCAACTCAACATCTTCACTGCAGTCCTTTCTGCCCTCAAGGTAAGAAAAAATGCTCTATAGCCTCTTAAATGGGAAGGTCATTTAGGTAATAGCTACAGTGAGAAATAATGTTTCTCTTTCCCTTTAACTGTAGGGTTTGGCTGAGAATAAGAGCACTCTTGGGCCCGAGGAGGTGCGTAAATCAGCTCTGGCCCTGGTGATGGGAGCTTTGGACAACCCTAATCCCATCCTGCGCTGTGCTGCTGGAGAGGCCCTGGGGAGGATGGCTCAGGTGGTTGGAGAGGCAACCTTCATTGCCAGAATGGCACAGACCAGCTTTGATAAGTGAGCATATCATGTCTACAATTTCTGTTTCTTGTTTTCTTTTTGGATCCAACATTATGGTTTCAAATCGTCTTTCTTGTTCACACAGAATATTTAGGAACATATTATGAGAATTTCTTCATATTTTACACCAGTGTTCACTTTCATTGACTGATTGATTTGATTGATTCATGTGGATAGCATTTGGAGGTCAAAGGTCAAACCCAAAAAGCTTATTTTTGGCCATAACTCAAGAATTTATATAACAATAAAAACAATGCAAGTGTCTAACAGGATAAAAATGATGAATGGATGACATTTTCTGTTTAAAAAGGTCTGTAGTTAAAATTCACATGACAGCCTAGTGATCTGCAGAAACACTTTGTAGAGAAGTACAATCTCAGACAATCTCCCAGATAGTACAATCTCAGATTTTTGATCGTTTACATGAAAAAAAAAAATGAATGCAAACCATGATTTAATGTCATCAAGGCAGTTGAGCAAAACATTTAGAGAGTTTGTAGAATTCTTTTTAAGAGGAAAGTAGATTTGAGAATCATCGGCATAACAGTGAAATGAGATTCCACATTTCCTGAAAATATAACATGATGGGAGCATGTAAAGGCAAAAGAGTACTGGGCTAGAATAGGTCCTTGAGAGAGCCCACATGTAAGGGGGGTGGATGTGGATGAAGAGCCACCAAACCAAAACTTCTATCAGTTATCACAGAATCCCATGATCCACTGTATCAAATGTTGCACTTAGATCTACAAGCACAAAAATGGCAGAGTTACCAGAGTCAGCAATTAATTAAAGATCATTAAAAACTTTTAAAAGCACAGATTTCCAGAAAAGCCTGGAGCTGAAGGGGAGTTTAGATATTGGCCTAAATATTTGATCTTTGACTGTATAAGATCTTCTGAGGTGCCAGGTTAGAAATGTGTAGGTCTTTTTGCAGTAACATAAATAGTCTATCACTATATACAGTGGGACAAAAAATTATTTAGTCAGCCACCAATTGTGCAAGTTCTCCCACTTAAAAAGATGAGAGAGGCCTGTAAGTGTCCTCATAGGTATACTTCAACTGTTAGAGACAAAATGAGAAGAAAAATCCACAAAATCAAATTTTTGTCTGATTTTTAAAGAATTTATTTGCAAATTATGGTGGAAAATAAGTATTTGTTCACCTACAAACAAGCCAGATTTCTGGCTCTCACAGACCTGTAACTTCTTCTGTAAGAGGCTTCTCTGTCCTCCACTCGTTACCTGTATTAATGGCACCTGTTTGAACTGGTTATCAGTATAAAAGACACCGGTCCACAACCTCAAACAGTCACACTCCAAACTCCACTATGGCCAAAACCATAGAGCTGTCAAAGGAGATCAGAAACTAAATTGTAGAACTGCACCAGGCTGGGAAGACTGAATGTGCAATAGGTAAGCAGCTTTGTGTGAAGAAATCAACTGTGGGAACAATTATTAGAAAATGGAAGCCATACAAGACCACTGATAATCTCCCTCGATCTGGGGCTCCACGCAAGATCTCACCGCGTGGGGTCAAAATGATCACAAGAACGGTGAGCAACTCCCAGAACCACACAGGGGTACCGAGTGAATGACCTGTAGAGAGCTGGGAACAAAGTAACAAAGGCTACCATCAGTAACACACAACACCGCCAGGGACTCAAATCCTGCAGTGCCAGACGTGTCCCCCTGCTTAAGCCAGGACACATCCAGGCCC
>VURO01008415.1:4294-14968 GCA_015108175.1 Pelvicachromis taeniatus
TTTATAACCCCGCTCTTTAATAGGCTACTCTGTATCATTAACTACTACAGCATTACATGCCTTTGAGTGGCCAACCACCAAGAGCTACAACACTCTTAAACACCCAAGAGTAATTATGTGTACACTGTGTCTGTAGTGACTATCGATACGTGGCAGCAGCGCTGGCAGTAATGCGGAACGTCACTCAGCAAATCAACGAGAGGAAGAGACGGCTGGAGAACATTGACAAGATCGCCCAGTGGCAAGCCTCGGTTCTGGACTGGGAGGTACGTGTATGAATGTACCGTACTGTACTGAATGAAAGCATAATATTTATGTTTTTATATTTCCCCAAATGGTGCCATTAATTCCTAAAATATGGGGCGTATGCCGCATTTACACCCAAAGCATCTTAGACTAAAGTTTCAGGTCCATCAGCAACACCGATGCCTTTGTTTTCATTTTACCACCAGAAAGGTTCTTTGCACAAAAGGCAATAAAATACATCCAGCCAGGGCCAGCAGCCCATAGTACCAATGTAAATTACATTGAATGGTTGTGATATGCTACAGTAAGCTCCCCCAACGCTGCTTTTCCCTCTGGGCTTTTCTCTAATTTTTTCATGGCAGATTCGGGTTGAGTGAGTTTCAAATACCGAGATATTTTGGCAGCATTTGCAGAGGTTTAGTGTTAACTGTGAGGTGCCAAACTGGAGCAAGAATGTTAAGAACAGTGATACAGAGAGATTAAAGCGGTTAAATCGCCCGTTAACGTGCTTGAGACTCACGTGTGCGAGAAAGTGTTTGCTTTCAGAAGGGAAAACAAATGAATGCAGGTGATTTGATCTGCAGACACTTTTCAAGAAACGCTGTGAATCAAGCGCAGACCTTCCTGGGGGCAACAGTGCTGCTTGTTGATAATAATTAATTTACTCTGATGGTATTAGTTTAGTTACTCAGAGCATATTTTTATTTTATGCATTTTTGATTTTGGAGTTTCATTAGCTTCCACTGTGTGGTTTACACAAACAAAAACAGTAACCTATAGCAATAATAAAAAATATATCAAGTAATTCTTTTGTTTTTTGCTTTTCAGATTTGTCCTTTATATTTAATCCGTGTATGAGACTGGCTATAAGAACATTTATTTGTGGCAGTAATTTTTTAATTTTTTGGCAAGTGTTAAATAATCAAGAAAATAATTTCTTTGTAAATACTTTAAGGTTTCCTCGTGCGTTTCAGTAGATGGATGAACACCTGTTGGGAAGTTTTTGTTATACTTACAGTAACGTAGTGACTTGACTTTTCCTCTGCTGCTTTTTCATTGTTACACACATGGTTGAGACACAGAGACCAGAGGAGACTAATAAGACAACAGCAGAGACTCTCACGCTGGGCTACAAAGTAATGACTGCATAAAATATATAAATAACATAAATGAGATAGTTTGTTTTTACTGGCTTTGTCGGCTAAACACTCTGGACTGCCGTCTCATGTGCACTTATATTGCAGTAAATGATGTGACTGTCTTAGCCTCTTTTTAAATGCCAGCGTTAAAAAGTGCTTTTTTTTACTAACACACCAAAAAACTGATGAGCTAGGATTAAAACACACACAGCAGGAAAACTGAGTATTTAAACTCTGGAAAAGAAACCTTGCCGGTCTTCAGACCAGGTTATAACTGTGTGTGGACTGACTTCCAAAGGAATAATCCAACAGTTTACTACTGCACTTAGTAAAGTTGGGCAGCTTGTAATAAATATTTACTAGTTGGTTTCAAGATTTACCAAAGCATTCCCCTTTCCTACCTGGAGAGACATTTAGATGTTTCAGCCTGTAAAAAAAATCCCACATTTCTGATTGGTCTCTAATGACATGATTATGACATTAGGTTTATCCCAAAAAGTTGATTCTGTTCATCTGGACGTAGCGTTTTCAGTGGGAGAAACGTTTCTCAGCTGACTGCAGGTTTCCCCAACCTCATATTTACATTTGCACAATGACTGAAACCAGCCCACTGAATGGGCTGTGAGGTCAGTTCCTTGAAACGTTTCTCCCATTGAAAACGCTGCATCCAGATGAACAGAATCAACCTTTCGGGATTTACTTACCTGGATGACTGAGCATGCATCAAGACATTATCAGCTTTAATTTCCCAGACTTCTTTAAGATCCTTCTGAACTACAAAATATATTATGTAACTGTTTCCACAGGCTGAGTGCTGTAACAGGAGTATTCTTTTCATTCGTTAACTCTTTAACTGTTGTGTTTATGTCTAGGGGGATGATATATTGGACAGGAGCTCAGAGCTCATCTACACTGGGGAGTTGTCATGGATCTATCAGCCGTATGGACGCAGCCAGCAGCGAGTCTTCTTCCTCTTTGATCACCAGCTGGTCCTCTGTAAGAAGGTAAGGCTGTGTCTCTCTTCAACGTCTTCCTTTTATTTAAAGACTTTATTGAGTGAAAACATGCTTAGAAGCTCAAATGTAGCCTCTGCTTGTGTTCTTGGAAGTTGCGAGATCACATGGCTGGTGAAAGAGACACTTGAAGACAATGTGAATTCTTACAACCTGAGTCAAGAGCTGAAAACAGATTACATAATGCTGCATGAGACGCACCAGCCCTCACTGAAGATGCGTTCAAATCCTCAGTACCTTTCACAAAATGGAGCTTTGGTAGTTTAGGCTCTAATGCACCAAGGCTGTGCTCTCCTGTCAGACCAATGTTCACGCCTGGATAGACTCAATACACGCACAGAGATACAGACACAAATGCAGGCAGACACTTAGACACAAACACACACAGAGGCTGAAAAACTGCACCACGAACACACACGCGTGGAAACAGAGGAACAATAGTGTTATCACTACACAGACAAACACACACACAGAACAAAATAACAAAGACTTAGAGTTGTATTGTCTTTCCACACACACACACACATACACACCCTCCCTCCCCTGACTTGTCACATTTGAACATCTCTGGCACCAGAAATGAACTCAGGTATGTCCTCAGACCTCTCTGTGTGTCTGCTGTTCTGGGCCGCCAACAAAAATCCGCTCCGAGTCGTTCTAAATTATAAATTCCAGTCTTTGTTTTTATTCTTGCTTATCCAGCATCCTCAGTACTACATATGTATTGGTTCCTAAGAGCCCTCAGGACGCGTGAGGAGCACATTACATGTTGCCTGCCTTCTTTCCCTCTCATCTCTTCCTTATCAGCACAATGATGCACATTTGCCTCTGCATGCTTATTAAAATATGCCCGATCCTGTCTTTGTACCTTCGTCGACCTCGCAGTGTAACGGGATTTTCATTTCCTCCTGAGGGAGGGGTCGCAGCAAAGATTGTTTCATGTGGCCCTATTGTTCCTGCAAATGATAAAAGTTAGAAGGGTTGTGGTTATTGTTGCTGTGTGTACTTGTGAAGAGCTGAAATACAGAGCAATGTCGATGTCAGTCAGTAGTCACTCATCAGTGGTGTTTTACAGTATGTGTTTTATAGCTGTTGGTGTGTTGGGCTCAGTTAGATATGTGGAAGGTTGAAGTTTCAGGACATAAATTTTGAACCTTTAGCTGTAATTTCTTCTCACTAAAATGGACGTATTCCATGACCTGACATACACCAAAAAGAGCCTTTTTCAATTCAATTCTATTTTATTTATATAGCGCCAAATCACAACAACAGCCGCCTCAAGGTGCTTTACATTGTAAGGTAGACCCTACAATAATGCATACAGTGAAAAACCCAACAATCATATGACCAACTATGAGCAAGCACTTTGGTGACAGTGGGAAGGAAAAACTCCCTTTTAACAGGAAAGTTAAAAGGGAGTTGTATTTTGCTATTTACAATACAATTTTCTGTTTTACACAGTAAAAAATATCTTCACATAAGATTTACTTTTTTAAATTTCAGGATAAGGTTTTTTTATTTCTTTATTTCCTTTACAGTGTAAACCCAATGAGCCATGCTGAAAGATTTCCAATTGAATGAAATGGCTTTTCTTTTAATGTGAGAAAAATGTGCTTTTTCATCTTGAAGTAGTTCAAGAATTAAATTTGTTTAAAGGTTATTGAGCGCTGTTATCAGGCATTATTAGACACCTTCATTGATGTGGCCCTGTGACATTAAGTGAGTTTGAGACCCCTGCTATACAAGGATTTGATTCATGGCAGTGTCATTTTACAGTTATTCTTTGGGTTTTAGGGGTGTATCTGATAATCTAGTGCCACGGTTCCTTTTTTGTGATACTAGGCAAAGAACTGAAAAATAGGGCTGTCTTCTGTGGTGTGTGAGTGAAAAGGTGTTGCGTAATGCCGTGTTTGTTGGCACCTCTAAGATTCGGCAAACACACAATGACAAAAATCTATCTGCTCTTTACCAGGATCTGATACGCCGGGACATCCTGTACTATAAGGGCCGCATTGACATGGATCGCTACGAGGTGCGGGACACTATAGACGGGCGTGACGAAGACTTCAACGTTAGTGTGAAGAATGCCTTTAAATTGTGCAACAAAGACAGCGAGGAGATCCACATCTTCCTGGCCAAGAAGCCAGAGGAGAAGATCCGCTGGCTCAGGGCCTTCGCCGAGGAGAGGAAGATGGTGCAGGAGGATGAGAAAATTGGTTAGTCACGCACCTCTCTACACATCCCTGATAGAAAACGATTTGTTTTGTTCAGAATAAACGTCAGTTAATTTTTTTGTATATTTATCACATTTACATAGATCAGATCGTATAACAAATTTTAATGTTAAACCAAGAAGAGACTAAATCCAAAATGCAGTTTTTAAATGGTGATTTCATTCATTAAGGGGAAAAAAGCCATGCCAGTCACCTGGCCCTGTGTGAAAAAAGTAATTACAAAGCAATTTCTAAGGCTTTGGGACTCCAGCGAACCATGGTGAGAGCCATTATTCAGAATGCAGTGACAGTGGTGAACCTTCCCAGGAGTGACTGGCCTACCAAAATTACTCCAAGGACGCATTAATGGCTCATCCGGGAGGTCACTACAGAACCCAGAACAACATCAACACGAACTGCAGGCCTCACTCATCTCAGTTAAGGTCAGCATTCATGATTCAACAATAAGAAAGAGGCTGGGCAAAATGGCTTCAATGGGAGAGAATCCAAGGTGAAAACTACTGCTGGCCAAGAAAATCACAAACTCTTTGGTTACATTTGCCAGAAACCATCTTGATGGTTCCATAAAACTGAGAAAATTCTTCAAAAGCTGAACTTTTTGGAAGGTTTGAGCCCCACTGCATCTGGCATCGAGCTAACAAGGACATCATAGCAAATGTCAGACATGTGATGGTAGTGTGATGGTCTGGGGCTGCTTTGCTGCTTCAGGACCTGGACGACTTGCTGTAATTGATAGAAGCATGAATTCTTCTCTCTACCAGAAAATCCTGAAGGAGAATGTCTGGCCAGGAGTTCATGCCCTGAAGCTCAAGAGCACTTAAGCTATGCACCAGGACGATGATCCAAAAACACACCAGCAGGTCCACTTCTGAATGGCTCAAAAACACAAAATTAAGGTTGTGGAGTGGCCTAATCACTTCAATCCGATTGAAATGCTTTGGCATGACCTTAATCAGGCCAATCATGCTTGAAAACCCTCGACTGTGGCTGAATTAAAACAATTCTGCAAAGAAAAATGGGCCACAATTCCTCCACAGTGATGTGAAAGACTCATTACCAGTTATTGCAAGCACGTGATTGCAGTTCTTGCAGCCAAAGGTCACACAGCCAGTTTTTCAGTTATGGGGCAACTGCCTTTTCACACAGGGCCAGTTAGGTTTTGTTTTTTTTCCTTAATAGATGAAATGATCATTTAAACACTGCATTCAGTATTTACTCTGGTTATTTTTGTCTAATATTTTAATGCTACTTTTTCCACAACACTGTGCCTTTTATATTTGCTGTAGCGTTGTTGGAATTCACTGCACAAATCATGAGCCACCCTGTGTAGTATGTTTAACATTAAAGGGACAGTTCACCCTGCATAGCCCCCAATGTCAACAAACCTTGTTGTGAGCAGTTTCATGTGCGACCTGTTGTCTTTCCAACCAAAAGCAGCATGGTTGCAGCTAACGTTACAGATCAGCAGACGCAGACATCGGTACTGTTTTCTTGTCACAAGCATGAGCCTCTTGTCATGGTTAAAGGGGCATTGCTGTCTGCAGGGTGACATAGATTGTTTTTCATCACTGAGGTTTGTAGATTTTGAATCTGAAAGGCAAAAGTGATAATTGGGCTTTTTCTCCAACTGGCTGTGCTGTGCTCAAAATGTAGCAGAAGGTGATAAACTACAAAGTGTTTTTCAGACTGGACAGGATTTTGTACATTGCTGTGACTCTTTTTTCGAAAGGCTAGATCTCAGTGATGCTTCCTCTAGTCTCCAGCTACAGTAAAATTAGCTCTCAGGAGATTAAAGAGTCAAGGTCTTTATTGTCAGTACAACGATATGCCGTTTCACCCCAATCCCCCCATGGTGCATTTATAAGAATATAAAAATATAAAAAAATATATCTCCAAGAGATATAAAACTAGAAATTACAAATAAATAACAACAAATTTAATTAAAGAAGTTTTACTTCTCTCCAACACAACGCTGTTGTTTTTTAGGTTTTGAGATCTCTGAGTACCAGAAGCGACAGGCAGCCATGACAGTGAGAAAAGTGACCAAACAGAAAGGTGAGGCAACAAGAAGATATCAGGTGATTTCCCTTTTTTTTTTTGTCTGCGCTGGCGTGCTCTGTCTTCTCATCGCTGTTTACTCTTCCCTTTACCTGCTCTGTTTTTTTTTGCTTTCCACACCTTTTTTGACACATACTTTGTTTATGGATGGACCCAGAGTAGATTTGTAAGTCTAAATAAGCTAGAAAAGTCACGAGCATTCACGCGTTCTCGCTATATCACTTCAGATGTATCTCCTTTTAAGTTAAATGTCTGTCAGCCCATACATGAGACGACGTTGAAGATGACCTGATATGAGTTGTAAAGCAGCTGTTAAGCATCAATGAAAAGACAGAGGGCTGTTTGCATGAAGTATTGAGTTTAAAGGAGGATGCCGGTGTTCATGACATGTGGGTCCTGTGTCACGCTTGCCTTGAAAGTGATTTAAAACATTTCACAGAATGTTTTCTTCTCTTACTGAGGAAAGGCCTCTTCCCACTGCACGTGTTTCAAAGAAGGCGATTGAAAAAACATTTTATCCCTTGTGATTCTAATGCTGAAACAGTCAACACTCTAAGATTTAAACAAACTGCTTGGTTTGTGAGCCAACTACTATTTTGTGTATTTCATTCAATGCAGACCCCTTAAAATTAATTGTATTTATTTGTTTATTCGAATAGGTAGTACGTAGCATGAACCATGTCGCACAGCTAATGAGCTAATAAGTTAATTTGCAATGCCAAATATAGACTATAAGAACTTCAGGACTCATAACATAACAAAGCACACACTGTAGTACAGTGAAGTGCCAAATGACAGGGATCCGATTATTTGGGACAGCAGGATTGAGCTCTCTTTGAAGGAAAAGTGATCCAGTTTAAGTCCCCTTAGTATGAAATTCCACATCTTGAAACTTGTTTTTTACAATTGAGGATATAGACTATATTGCCAAAAGTGTTTACTCGTCTGCTTTCACATGCATATCAATTTGAGTGACATCCCATTCTTAATCCGTGGGCTTAAATGTCGGTTCACAACTATAACAGCTTCAAATCTTCTGGGAGGGATTTCCACAAGGTTTAGGAGTGTTTATAGGAATTTATGACCATTTTTCCAGAAGCTCATTTGTGAGGTTGAATGAAAAGGCCTCCACTCTAATTCATCCCAAAGATGTTCTGTCAAGTTGAGATCGGGACTCTGTGCAGGCCAGTCAAGTTCTTCCACACCAAACTCACTCATCCACGTCTTTATGGACTGTACTTTGTGTACTAGTGCATTCATGTTGGACTGCATTATGAGTTCCTAAGGGTTCAAGCCCACCTCCTGAAAAACAACCCCACACCACAATCCCCCATCCACCAAACTTTATACATGGCACAATGCAGTCAGACACGCACTGTACCGCCAAACCCAGACTCGTCCATCGGATTGCCAGACTGAGAAGCATGATTTGTGACTCCAGAGAACTGGTCGACTGCTCTAGAGTCCAGTGGGGGTGTGTTTTACACCACTGCATCTGACGCATCAGCTGCTCGACCATGAAAACCCATTCCACGAAGCTCTCTATGCACTAATTTTGATCTGAAGTCCACATAAGGTTTGGAGGTCTGTAGCGATTGACTCAGCAGAAAGTTGGCGACTTCTACACACTCTGCACATCAACGTCCACTGCGTTGGACGCTGCGTGATCTTACGTGGCCTACCACTTCGCTTCCACTATGTCATAATAACTGAACTGTGGAATATTTAGTAGTGGGGACATTTCACCATTGGACTTGTTGCAGAGGTGGCATCGTAGCACGGTACCACACTGGAATTCACTGAGCTCCTGAGAGCGAGCCATTCTTTCACAGATGTTTGTAGAAGCAGTCTGCATGCCTAGCTGTTGGATTTTATACACCTGTGATCATGGAAATGATTGGAAAACCTCAGTTCAATGATCTAGATGGGTGAGTAAATACTTTTGGCAATATAGCGTATATAAAAACCAATCCTACTATATGCTTGACATTTTGCTGATCCCAAAGCTCATACTGAAACTACAAGGGCAGCCTGATTACGTAAGCATTTATGTATGAGTAAAATTATTATTAGCAAATGTAATAAAATGATCAAAACTTGTTAAATTTCTTTTGTTTGATAGGCTGAGCTTACCTACTTCCTATCCAAACTTTTAACTGCTCAGTTATATATCATCATAGGGGGACTTGATTGTCATAGATGCTGCATGTGCAACTAATCTCGTTGGCTATTCACAGATTATTTTTCATTGATCCTATATTTACCTAAAGGATTGTTGAAATGCAAATAGTGCAAATCCTCGAGTTTAATGATCAGACATTATTGTCTGTCTCGTGGGAATTATTTCTTAATTTGCCTGCAATTTTATAAGACAAATGGTGCATTCAGTGGGAATTGGCCATGAGAGTGGTTGTTGTTGCTTTCATTTCCATTGGCAACCAGAAACAAAAAAAAGAGCTGTTTTGGTGAACACTGAACCCTGTGATATCTCGTAGCATGTTCCACACTTGGTCATGAGTTATAATAAAGTAGGAAGATTATGCCTTTTCTTCTCATTTAGAGATTAAAAGTGTTCTGTTTTAATGCTACATATGTGTCATTAAAAATCTATGACACATGTGTGGTATCAAAAACTACATAGAGACCTACACTTGCCACTTATCTCAGTAAAAGAAGGAAGACGTCGAACAAGTTATTCAGAATGCTAAGTCCCGACGAAGCATCGGCGACAAAGCACCCACATGTCCAAACTGCCGGTATCATTCTTTACTATTTAGCCATTTTAGTGCTAGGCTAGATGTTTGTACATTTACCATTACTGATGTTCTTGCCAGTTTCACAATAAGCATGACCATCCATTAAGGTATTAATGAACTAATGACCACTGCTGGAATGTTCTCTCTGACATTAGGAACCCAGTAGATGTCTGTCAGAAGTAAATGTTGTCTGTTTCTAAGTGCTGTATGTGTACATTGGCTGGCACAAGGTGAAGTACTCTCTTGAATTTCAGATTCATTTATAGATTTCATCTTGAGAAAGAGGGCCATGTTGTATGGACATGGTTTGAAAATGATAAAGGTATATGCATTAGAGTTCTCCTTAGAGCTAGCACAATAAGATGCCATGGCAACTGTTAAGCAGCATTGGGAGGTGTTGTGTCTTACGTTGGCATTGGAGCATGCGGTCACTGTCTAATCTGTTTACAAGCATTATGCTGTCTATAAACAGATAAACAGGTTCCACTAACACAAAGAGATCGAACCCTTCTAACTGCTAAAACAGTGTCTGGCCAAAAACAAAAGACACTGTTTCTCATCTTCTCATATTCTTTTCCTAAGATGCCATGGCAACTTTTCAATATTTCATCTCCAAATATTGATTGTATTTAATAATGACAGTAGCATAGTTGTGATGCTTGTAGACTGTAGCTCGATGACATTGTAGACTGTAGTTAAATGCATATTAACAGCTTTCTGTTGGCTCTATTTTCGCCACTCTTGTGTTCTCAAGTGTCGAGGGTGCTATTCAAACAAACGTGCTGTTAACAAACATGGTGGAACAGCGCCCCTTTGTCCAAATGCCTCATTTCATCGGCGTATCGGTTGTAATCTGCTGCTTCTCTTGTTTGCCTGCCACAGAGTTTGATTGAATAGCATCCTTAGTCTCCCTTGTGTCATTGCTAGAGCTGAATCTCCCAATTCAGCTTTCATCATATAGTCATCATATTTTCAGGATTAATGTACAGGAATGTTAACAGTGCAGGCCCATTTTGTATGTCTATGTGCCTGTTTTTTGTGGAAGCATGACTTGATGTTGTGTTGTTGTGCCTGTTCCAGATGCAGTACTGATAATGTTTCCTCTTTGCTATCTGCCTCCCTCCTTCTTTTTTTTTTTCCTCTTTTGCTTTGTGCCCTGCACTGCCTCCTTGTCCCCTCTCCCTCCCCCACAACACCTTCTTGCTCTTTTTTTTTTTGGCGCCTGCCT
>VURO01008419.1:6115-28325 GCA_015108175.1 Pelvicachromis taeniatus
GACCTCCCCACCCCCCTCCCTCATCTTTCTTCACTTACTTCTTATTCCCAAGGGACGAGGAGGAAAAAAGACAGAGAGATTTGGGTGCTTAGAGGGAGGACCTCACCCATCTAGAAAAGGCAAACAAGCTCTAGCTATGGAGCATAAAGTGTGAAGAAATGCTTACATTTGTATAAATTAGCATGCAACATAAAAGGCAAGGTCAACAAATGTTGGCATTGACATTGGATGATTCAAATTTCGAGATTGGGAAATGGTCCTGGTATATGTGAATTTAAATGAGAGCTCTTGCTTTCTCTGTCTCTCACTGAGGACATTATACAGGAACTGTCTCTTCACTTTCAAAACATGCCTCATCCCCTGCCTTATCCCCTGTTCCTGTCCTTTAAAAATGCCCACATGCCAAATACTTGTCAAATTATTTCTACTGTTACTTCTCCGATGTTATGAATACACAGTAAAACTCGGCGACTGGATGGGGAGATGCATGTTTGCAGGTGCAGTCAAAGTCTGCTGGCTTACATTAGACTCTAGCAATACCAACCCATTAATCATCAGGTCTGATGTTCTTATCTCCCTTTCTCTGATCAACAAAGCTCAGATGAACTAAGACTATCTCCATGAACCCTTCAATCATTCACTCTCAGATGGCTCTTTGAGTTAAATCTCCAAGTAAATTCATGCACATAATTTTGGGGCCAACTCTGACCATCTTATTTCAAAAATACAATAAACAAGAGAGCTGACTTTAATATTAAAATGCCTTAAGGTGGTAGGCAATGACATAGTTATTCTGGATATCTTTATAACAGATGCACTCCATGTTATTTAGCAAACATTAATTGTCAGAAGAGCATCCAGCACAACAGAAACATGAAACATGCCAATAAAAATGGCCTGTGGATTAGTTTGGTATCCAATTGAAGATTATATATATATAGTGCTGCATTGTCAGGGGTCCCCGGAGGATAGAACGTGGGAGTGGACCCAAATGCAGACACCAAATGGAACAGCAATGAGATTTTAACAAGCTTTATTGTGGACACAGATTAGTAATGACAAGACGAGGGTGCATAATGAGAAGTCTCTGGAGGCACTGAAACAAAGTGAGAACGAGTGTAGGTCCTGAGAGTGAAGAGTCAGTGAAGAGTTAGGGAGGAAAGTGGGATTCTGATTCTGAGGGCTTACTTGAGGGTGAGATCGTAAGGCTTTCATGGGGGGGCAACCGAGTGAATGTCTGAGGGGAAAGAGGTTCCAACCTTGTTTTCCTAATAATCCAGATAGGGCTGGGACAACGTGTCGACGAAATCGATTACGTCGACGCGTAAAATACGTCGACGTAAAAAATTTGCGTTGATACTTTCAAAAAAACACATGCAGCGAGTAGCGGTAACATGTCGACTTAAACCACGCACCCCGAACACGCAGTTCTACAGTATCGGGATATTTTAACCGAAAAGGAAGTGATTCAGTGTTTGCCGGCTTTGTAAGGTGGAAATGGCCTGTCATAAAACAACCGTAAGTTTTCAACTTTTTTACTAACACTGGTTTTTACCCTTTAATTCATCTAGACACCCCCCACGTAGACATACACTCAGAGATAAACACCCAACCTCCGTAAATGCAAAACTAATTTAAGCTTCTTGGCAGTAACATATATCACTAGATTAATCGATGCATCGAAAAATTAATCACTAGATTAATCGTTTCAGAAAATAATCGTTTTGCCCAGCCCTAAATCCAGAGTTAATGAAGGCTAGGAAAACAGGCAAGTGGAAGAAGCAACTAGTTTTGATTCCAAGGAGTGGGTTGCAGAGTGGTGCGGAGAATCTTGCCAAGGACACGAACATCCTGGTAATTGAGCTGCAGGTGATTAAATTGTTGAACTGACAAGGAAACCGAAGGCACAAGGATATCGCGGTAAGTACAGAGCATGAACACAAGATGCATGGAGGTAGCTGACGAACTGGCAGAGAATACCTGACTGCGCTGGTCTTAAATACAGACTCGCTGATTGATCCATGGATGACAGGTGAGTAGGGCAGACAAGGCACCAGGAATTAAGAATGTTTACATTCTTATTGTAATAATTTTATTTGAAGCACAGCTTGGAAATATGATACCTAATTATCTTATATGTATAATTATAGTATTAACATTAATTTAATAAGCATTTATTTAAAACATAATCTTGTCCTTCAAGATTTACAATTTTTGTCAGGTAGGAACAACTTAAAATTGAGAAAATTAACCTTATAACCAGTTATACTCTTAAATGCTTTTGGAACTATTTATAATCAAAACATTTTTTAATTGTTAAACAAAAACACATTTCATTCAAAATGGTGTTATTGACCCCAACCTGACTTCTAAGAGGTTCATGATATTCTAACTGCATTCACAGCTAACTGGACAGCACTACTATTTTTCAACTAACTAATGTTTGACAGCATGATTTTTACTTTAGTTTTCTCTCACTGCTCTAAAAACAAAAACTCAGTTAAGGTTTTAAATTACCTAGAAGTAATAAATAGTTAATTGATACTTTATTTGTACTTATAATTTTATTTTAATATATATTCAGATAAATCTTTATTAAAGTTGTACAATTTACATCATTAGTTTATGTAATAAAAATATTTTATAAATTGATTGATGTATTGAGCCTATTTTAAATCCCAGGACATCAAGTATTACCATTTAATCAAAGCTGCTGGTGTCTCAGAGGTGGGCATATGGTTTTATTTGGAGTTGGCCCTACGTTGGAGGCATGTTAGTTATATGAAACTCATTCTGCTCTTAACTTGTTGCATTATATTACAATTCATATTTTCCTAATCATAATCAAACACCTACTGACAGTTGCAAAAGTCAAAACAGTGAGTGAAGGAGGACTTAAGCCACATCAACAGTTTTTCTCCATTATACTTTCTTACATTCTTTACAACAAGTATTATAAATGTCACATACTCCTTTATATAATCATCCATATATTTTTATAGAGCCATTACACAGTATTTATTAAACATGTATTGTCTGATTATCAAAAATTAAAAATGATGAAAGTTTAAAAGTAAATAAATGCTAACTGACGTTTGACCTCTAAATTTATTATTAATCATAAGTCTCCATATTTTCTCAGTTTAGTTGGTTCGGGTTTTATGCCACTTGATGATGAAAACTAACCTAAATATTTCTTCTTGCTTGCTAGTTAGCTGACTAACAAGCCAAGTTACACATTAGGCAGAAGGCTGTTCCACCCTATGTGCAGGTGATGTGCGCAATCATATCAGACTTTCTACTGGCCAAGGACTAACATACCAAATATTGCTTTATTGGCATAAAAGGTCCCCGTGTACATATACACTTAATGAAAGAGCACAAATGTATTATTTATAGTTAATTATTTTGCAGACCATTAGCTATGGGCCACAGACTCCTGGGGGTCCTAGGACTACACTTTAGGAACCACTGTTGTGAGAAATGCACATAAATGTAATAGCTTTCTTCTTGTAGTCAACTGATCTCTGGCAAAACTGCCTAACATGGTTAACGCCAAATCACATTTGAATTCTGTCAACATCTGTAACCACAACTCTGACATTGCAATCCCATTGGCACAACAACTAACTGTGTCCCTCACTTGACCTGTAACACTGTTTGGGAATGTGCAGTCATAACATGTTATGTCCCAATCATATCATCTGTGGACAGAAGCATATGGGAAAGCTCTTATTATGAACACTAATGACAGCTAAATCCCTGAACTGGAGAGGACGAGAGCCTCAGAAGAGCAATAAAATGCTCAATGTGATTTTTATTTCTCTTCACCGCTCAGGTCAGCTGTTGGTTTTTAGAGGTTTGATTTGGCCCACATAAATCTGTCGCCCCAGTGGGCAGCTGTTCAGCATGGCCACTTTTGTGTCTTTGCAAGGTCGTGTGGGAACTAAATGGCAGGGTTGGGAGCCCAAATTCTCACTTTAACGCTAACTTGGCTCTAAAGAGCTGCCGTGGTGACACACAAAAGACATGGGAGGAGAGTTCGTCCTCACTGAATAAAGATGCTTTCAAAGCCACCATTCAGCAGCTTTCAGTTTCAACACTACGCAGGGATTATAAAGATAACATTTACCTGACTTCAGTGTTATCTGGAAATCTTGTGCATCTTTACAGCTATTTTTCAAATTTTGCAGGGCTCGTGTTTATTCTGTAGATAATGACTTTCATCTGGCAGGAGTATTAATATAGCAAGTGTCTCATTTGCTCCTTTTGGTAGTGTTTAATATAATCAACATGTTTTTTTCTGTTGGACGGCCACGGTCCACTAAAAATGGGTAGGGTCTAACTGTCTGGAGATGGTAATGTTACATTTAAATACAGATTAATCATAAGAGCCTAATTCATCACCATGACAGCTGTGAAAACATCCTGCCAAGCCCACATCCACTCCTTCCTCCTCTTCGTCCCCTCCGGTCTTTTCAGAATCCTTCTTAAAAAAAAAGGACCACTTTTTGAAATCCCTATGCATGTCTGCGGAATATGTATGGCCAGGAGTATATTCATATGCTAATAGTGGCGGAGCTGAGAGTGCAAAATTAGCCAAGCTTGACAGAGGCCCATGTGACCCCCAAAGACGTCGGAAGGCCAGGGAAAACATCGATCATGTGATACTGGCAAAGTTGAGGCCGGCCAGGGCTCAGTCAAGATGGATGCTCTTTCAGGCAGCACGTATAAATCTCTGGGAAGGTTTGAAAATATTGAAATTAGAGCAGAATTATAACAAATAACTTTGGCTGCCTCTCCTCAGGAAATGTGTCATCTATCCTCTTCCCTCTCACTATCTTGTTCTGTCAGAAATGTGTGTGTGTTGTGCGTGTGTGTATGTGCTTCTGTGTGTGTGAGAGAGAGAAAGAGCACACACAAGAGAGAGAACAGCAGAAAAGTGGGTTGTGAGACACAAAGAGAGAAATAAATAAGCTGGTGCATGTGTGTGTTTTCTGTCGGTGTTGAGTAATGTGACTCTAAAAGGGGTCAGCGTTGTCAGGTTCTCAGTGTAAGATGGGACGAGTGCTGTAATGGCCAAAACATGATAGAGGACCCTGCAATCAGGAAGATACTGTGAAATGCATGTCGGAGAGCAAGACAGAGTACAGTGAGAGCGGGAGCCTCTGGTTGTGTGACCTCTCTGAAGTCAGGTAGCATACAACCTCATTTCCCTCTCTAAATGCTTTCAGGTAATGTGTGGCACGAGAGGTACAACTAGACTCTACAGTTCCTGAATCATGCTTCGACAAGTGCTGTACAGGAGCCCCTAGCCTCACCCAGGAGTAAAACACTTCATTCCTATAAGCGCTACATTCACGCGCCGTAAATTGATTCATGAATCATTCAAATCTTTCAGCACCTACCTTAGAGTGAGGTCTGAAAATGGCCTTCTTTAAGCTCAACTCTGCTCTTAAAGCAGTGTGGCATTTTTCATGTTGAATGAAATGTATTTCTTTATCATACTTAAGCTGAAAACAATACAGCACGCTCACTCAATCCCTTTGCCTTCATACCAAAAGTCAACTATTTGAAAAACATAAAGACAGTACAGATGAGTGTTCAGAGGACTGTTATTTAAGTGTTAAGTGGTTGCTCAAACATGCAGCCAGGCAGGAAGTCTAACCTTCTTTTTATTTATTCCATTGTTCACCCTCTTAACAATATAAATTGTACCTCTAGTGAGCAATAGGCTTCACATTAAGAATGGGACATCCCCAGCTTTTTGTTTGTGTCCCTTGCTGCGGTATGCATCTGTCTGTGAATAGGAGAAAGAGAGAGAGGGGGGGAGAAATCCATGCATCCCTGGGTGTGCGCAACATCAGCAGAATATAGATCCCTCAGCTTCCCCGTAAAGGCAGGTTTATCAGTGACCAGATTCATGAGCTGCATTCTTTACTATCTCACCCCACATACTCTGCACCATAGCGTTTTGTAGGTAAACGAGGGCGGGTGTGTCAAACTGCAAAAAAACAGGATTTCATGTGTGCAGGTTCACAACTGAGAGGCAGGATTGGGATTTGTCATCTTTCAGAATGAATGTATCTAATGAATGTATTTTAATTCTATTCTATTCTGTTCTATTCTATTCATAACGCACCAAATCACAACAACAGTTCCCCCCATGGTAAAGCCTGTAAGGAAAAACCCTCAAATAATACAGAGAGAGGAAAGAAAATCCTAACAATTAAATGACCTTTATGTGCAAGCGCTTGGGTGACAGTGGGAAGAAAAAACTCCCTTTTTAACTGGAAGAAACCTTTAGCAGAACTTGTTGGGGGTTATTGCATTTGACGCAGTTGGGACACCAAAACGCCTACATTTCACCTCAGGAATAGAAATTGAATATGAAAATTCCACTTTTATATAGTGTAGTTATTACTGTACTTATTGTTATTTTAATAACAGTAAAACAATAAAAACAAATAAATGAAAATAAAGAAGTTTATAAAGCCCCAGGTGTGTCTGCAGGCATGTTCAGCCGCCTTACTTAAATTAGTGATAACTTTCTCAACTATCTACATATGACTCTTCAGTGAACTGGGTCTCTGAATGGATACCTAGTGTGTGTGAGTGTGTGCACAGAGACTGACTGAGACTTAACATGCGGGATGTGAGTGTGAGAGATAGGGGAGGATGCAGTTTCTGGATCTCAGCATGCTTCAAGAAACCACTAGATGCTGTCTAAAATCAATACCTTCATCGTTTCATCTTCAGGTTTTCTTTTGTTTTTTTCTTTTTTGGACTAACCCACTAAAGACTGCATTTACTGCATGTAAGCCCTTGCAAAAGGTTTTACATTAGAAAGCAGTGATATTATGACTATTGTGACACCTAAAAACAACTAATTTACATAGCAAATGTGTTAGCCCCATAAATGTGACCGCTTACTCTAAAGTGAGGAAACCACAGGTTAAAGTGACCTTGTTTCTAAAACGTGGCCTTCTCAGTTTGTTTTTCGAGCCTCTGTCTGCATGGGAGCCTTGATACATCAGTCTCCATGACAGAGATGTTTAGAAAGGCAAAAACTTTGTCACAAACCTGATGAATGTCTTTGAAAACATCATCAGTGCAGTCAGAAAGAATTAAGGCAGTGAATATGTCTGCTGTTCTGGCTCTATGCTCAAGCACAGCGTGCTCCAAACAAAACTTCCACTCTGGTGTTAAAGTACTGACCTTTAGCTGTAATGTGAGGGTGTTTACATTGACATTTGATTAACAGTGTAGGAATGGTAGACTGTTTTAGTCACACTTTCCCCCCATTGTACAGCAAAGATACGTGTGAATACCCTCAAGAAGAGTTAGAGTTTAAAGTTTAACCTTTTAGTGATTGTTTCCTTTTTTTTGTCTCTTATTGTTCAAGAGACAAAAAATTAAACAAGAGGAAAAAAATCTCTTTGAATGTTTTGGCTTCCCTGTTTGAAAGTAAGACCTCTGCATACAATTTTGTGTTGTAGACCACACAAGACCAAGTTTCCAAAGACCAGCGATGAACAGAGGTCATGGGGTGTCGCCAACAGCACTCAGTAATAACTGATTTAAAAAGGGGCATTAAGCCCTGTCTTCGAGCAAACCCCTTACTGGCTTTCTATTGCACTGTCTACCATGCAGCCTGCTCAGTATTTATTGAGACACCTCCAAAGCAATCTGGGCTGGCAGGCACAGATGGCTCCTCTAATCCAGGTAAATTATCTTTGAACCTTTCAGAGTAAACAGACGTGCCATTCTCCCGAAGTCTGGACTCTCGTAGGCATGAAAAGAGTGGTGAATGAGGGTGTGTATGGGTGAACGCTTGTGAGCATGTCCATCACATAAGATACCGTGGAGATACAAACATCGGCTCTGTCAGAATACCATTGTGTATGTGCCACGATTATTGATGTAAAATTGTTGGTACTTTCTGTTTCTTCCTGGAGAATGTTCAACACTTCAAAATGATAAGACTGAAATTGTAAAAGGTGTGCTTGAAGATAAAAGCTAAAGCTCCATCAGGTTTACATGAATAATCTAGCAAATCTTGTCTAGGTCTTAGCAACAGGGGTAAAAACAAAAAAAAAATCTACTCTCTGTATCTGTTCACTGATGTGTTGAATAAATTGCACTTATGTTAGCTGGTTGGCATCTGCAGCTTCATCACAATAAAACAGATTAATAGTGTGGTCATAATCTAACTCTCCATTGCTCTGTTGATTCTACCGCCATCACTTGCACAACTCGAAAATGTCTTCTGAAAGTTTCTCACTCGGATTGGAAAAAAACAAAGCACAAGCGAACAACATTGAAATCGAGCTGACTTGTGCATTTTCTTTCTGAGTAGTATATAATGTAGTATTTTTGGTATTCATACTTATCTTTTGCTTTTATCATATTTTTAGCCTTGTGTTTTAGCTATAATGTACTTTTGACTTTTTAAAAAATATTCTTCTTTTTCTAAATAAATACATGCTTACATTATATATTATTTTTTTAATATTAATAATTTTAATTAGCAGCCTTTTATTGTTGTCTTGTCTCCTATTACGTTTTTGGTGTGCATTAGTCTTTTTTTAAACGTCCTTCGATAGCTGGGATTTTTAAAAAAGCAACCTTCCAGCTATTGTTTAATTGCTAAGCAGTAAATATGGCAGAGAGCAGAAATACTGTGAGAGGATTTTAACACCTGCACTGTTCAGTCCAGTTAAATCAAACTGGTTTGACTCGATTCGTTTCACCCTTGGTGCAGTTTATTTGTGCAGATGTGAACACAGTAACGACACTTCGGTACAGAGAAGAGCTGCCCCAACTACCTGGTGCACAAGTTTGAACTAAATGCCTTTCTTTGATATAGCAAAGTTTGATTGACATGCAGGCTACATGAACTGTAAAATGTAAAAAACCCAGAAAAATTGAATATTAGTAGTAAATTATCAATGTTATCCTCTAGCCCACCACCTTATACATGTATGTCCTTTTGTTGCTCCCACCGCAGACACATTTTATCACCAACCTGACTGAATGCTTTCACCTGGTTTGTCGTGACATATTTTGCTTCGCCTGGCATTTCCTCTGAGTTTTCTCTGTTTGAGAAGACACCAAAACACAGGAAAAAGCTGCAAGTTCACAAACAACTGATTAATACCAGTGTAAACTACGTATAGGTGTGAAAACACCTTTCCACCTTTGCAAGAAACTGGATCATTTGTATCCAAAGTGTGATCAAGCAGACCAAAAGGGATTAGACTATCGGAAAGATTAAGTTTTTTCATGGATACTGTAGATAGTGGTGGTACTATATTTACAAGAATACACTTAAATATGTGCAGATAAATGACTGCATTTAATGAATTCTGCAGATTAAGATGAGACCAGGACATGGAGGTGACTTGAGACATTGCAGTACACTTTCTGCTCGTGGACTGAGACAAGATCAGTTTGAGCAGGAAGAGTCTGATGTTAGCTACCACAAGAAAAAAAACAAGCTGTGTGTGATGCACCTTATAGGGACTACACACAATACTCTGTAGCTGTGTCAGCGTATGATCGAAGAGATAGGACGAGATGGGTTGTCTAAGATGGAGTTCAGTTTAGTTCTCGTCTCCTGTGCTAAGGCCTCTAGGGTGTTCAGATTCACCCCAGCAACAAAGGCAGCCTTTATCACCAGTTTGTTTGTCCTGTCTGCTCCCCCAACATTGCTGTTTTCTACCCAGCACACCACTGCACACAACAGTGTGCCTGCAACCACACATTAGCAATCTCAAAAAACCTCCCAAAGCTTTGAAAAGGCACATAGGGCGCACATTGCACAGTGTCTCCACTTTATCTACCAAACTCAGAAATGTACTGAATTAGACTCAAAAGGGATTCAAGCAATCCAGGTTTTTGTGTTGTGTAGGGTATGAACTGCTATATCAGGCTAATGTAGAAATTACAAATTAGAGCTAATAAATTATCTGCTAAGGTCAAGTTTAATCAGTAAAAAGGACAAAAACACTAATTAAGAAGCAGGTTCCTGATACATTGCATGAAACTGCCAGAACATCATCTGTAGGTTAATCCATATAAATGTAGCATGTAAGTTTAACAGCAGACTATCACAATTAATGCAATAGATACAATTGTTGTCTTTTTATTAGGTTAACTTTAGCATATTTAATTACAGATGCCAAGGTCAAGATGCTCCAGTATTTGATTTCATTCTATGTTTATTAAAATGTGTACTGCTATGCCTACAATCCTTGGAAATAACAGAATTGTACATTCATTTATTGAATTTAGATTTTTTTATAACTGAGAGACACACAATCTAAGTCCCAACTTAGCAGTTGGTATAGTTAATAAAACACGTAGGAGGCAGACAAAAAGCACATGCATAAAATTACCAGAACCAGACAAGCACACACTAATCCAGGAAACGTGACAAAAGGACCAAATCAAACCAGAATTAACAAAGATGGTATTTTTCAAATAAACTGAGAAATGACCAATCAAATCAAACCACCCCCCCAGTAGAGCTCTCAATTGGTTATTGACATTTTTTTTAATCTGTGTAATTTCTACATAACAAGCTAAGTCACTATTCCTGGAAAATTTAATTCACAAATTATGGGTAAGTTGTTACAATTGTATTAACAAGTGTTCAAATGACACCTGATAATATTTCTAATTTCAGTGCTCTTTATTGATGCCATTTTAGTACTGTTTTGATGTGTTGTCATGCTTGTGTGTTATTCTGTTCTCTGCAAATGGGTCTGTAATTGTTATAAGTGGCTACATTCAACTGGGATGGATGATCGCTTCATGAATTATTCTCTTTATATTGCTTGTACCGCGCATATTACATGCCATATTTTTGGACATTTTCTATTCTTACCTCTATCAACGTGGTGCACAGGGGCTTATTATGATTTTTTTTTTTTTAACTGAAAAAGTAGCAAAGTCATTCATCTTATAATATATGGAGGATCTAGTCCATTTACAATGTGTAAAAGATGAGGGGCAGAGTTCATGGTAAAAGATGGCTGTCCTGGTGTGTGTTGTGTAACTAACGGCTGTAGAGATGAGTGGTCCTGTGATGAATGGTGCCGTCATGCGCAGCTATAATCACGCCTACGCATGGCTTCCTGCATAATTGATTTTTAATCCCCTAATAGAAAGTAAATCACACGAGCAAAGCCTGCTTTAGAGCTGCCCTGGAAAGAAAAACGAATAATAGCAAAGAGAGAGATAGCGAGAACAAGAGGGAGAGGAGAAAGATTTGGGGTGCAGGATGAGATGAAAATGAATGGCAAATACATAAGAGTGTGAGATAGAATTAAATATCTAAGTTGTTGCATTACAGGCAAAATAACTAAAAACAAGCCCCCAAAAAAGCTCTACATTGCAGGGGTGCATTAATAAACTAGCTATAAATGATTTCATTGCAGCTGAATTTGTTATTCCCTGTGATTCACAGCCAAGATGATATTGTTTGGAAAGAGTAATGAGATATAGATTGACCTGTCAGCTGATACAGGGCCAGATTGCATCTGTCATCTAAAATAAACATGGCTGACATAGGCTGGACAGTACACTGCCAAGAAACTGTCATTTGCACAGTGAAAACAAGAACAGAAATAAACTTTGTTCTGTACACAAGGTGATGCCCAAAGGGGATTCTCCTAGTGGTGCAGTTTAGCTAAATATTTGCAAATTGTTCGTGCCACACGAGCATTTTAGCAAACACGTTGTACTTTATACTTTTCTTGTATTTACAGCTCCCGTTGAGATGTTTCTTTACTTGCTTTCACTGGAGAATAGATAGAGAGCAAATCTTTTACTGCAGAGCTTCAGATATGGAGATGAGCTGAAATTGATTTTATGGACTGACCCCTTGGAATGCAGATTTACATCTAACTCGCTTATTTACGGCCGCTCCACAGGCAGTCAAAAAACTGACCAGTTGCCACTGTGTAAGCATAAAGTTTAGGGAGAAGGGCACAATGACGGGCAGGAGAATGTAAAAACAGGAAGTCGGTCTGGACACAGCTCTGATAATTGTCAGCGTGCACTCTGACTCCTGAAAGAAAAAGCGAGAGGGAAATGGAGCCATGGACTTGCTGTCACTAAATGTGCCAGCCACCAAGACTGAAGAAGATGGAGGAGGAGGGAGGAGAGAAAGACAGGGAGGGAAAGGGGGCGAGCAGAGGAGATAAGAATTCAGTACAACAGGTGTCTCTCTATGGCTGTCTCTCTGACTGATGAGATTAGGGCAGCCTTATAATTGCCTCCAAAAAGGTGAGGAATAGATTTCATTTTGTGTGCAATGTAAAGGTTAGTAAAATGTAGTAAGTAACAATTAATATAAATGTAATCAAAAACTTATCAAGTATTGAGCTGTTTCCCTCATTATTTGTGTTGTGTATACAAGTGAAATTAAAGCAAAAAAAAATGTGGTTCAGTACATGTCTTATTTACTTAACTCTTATGTATATACAACACACACACACACACACACACACACACACACACACACACACACATATAATGTTATATAATGTTATATATAATTGTTTTCTCTGTAATCCTTATACTCTTGCTTAAACGTTATTATTGAGCTGATACAAACACTGTAAAATCACCCAGCAGGCCATATGTTATATGTAGTATTTATATTTCATTTATTTTCTATTTATACCTAAAATAAATGTATATTACAGATATGTTATATAGGTTATGTAGTCTCTAAACACCATTGTCACTGTCACTCTGTATTTAATCATTAACTATTATTAATCTCTGGCTCTCTTCCATCATGTCTGTCTTTGTCCCCTCGTCCTCTCCACACTCCCAACAGCAGATGGCCACTCTGAGCTTGGTTCTGCTGGAGGTTTCTTCCTGTTAAATGGGAGTTTTTCCTTCCCACTGTTGCCAAAGTGCTTGCTTATAGGGGGTCATCTTATTGTTAGGGTTTTCTCTGCTTTCTCTGTATTATTGTCTTTACCTTACAGTGTAAAGCACTGAATTAAATTGAATATTAGTGCGGTTATTTGTTGTTTTTGTTATTAATTCAGTTGAACTATGGCTTCCTCCCACAAACCACAAACATGCGTGGGTTAGGTTAATTGGTGTTTTTAAATTGGCTGTAGGTGTCAGTGTAAGACTTTCTGGTTGTTTGTTTCTCTCTGTTAGCTCTTGCCCCCTGACAACAACCCTGAAATGAATAAGCTGAAGAAGATGGATGGACGGAATTCACTCACCTAAACTGGAGCACTTATTGAATAGATGTTCATGCAGTTATGTGCACAACAGATAATCAAAATCCTCCTAAAGGTCACAAAGAAAGTTAAGAAGTCCACGTCAGCTGACCACTTAGATTTCTTGGAACTAGCAGAGATGGGGAAGTGGTGACACCTGTCACTCAAAGTGACCATGCCCCTAATAAGGCATTTAAAAATATACCCACCCCATCCAGTTGTTGTGAATGTGAAAACTGGAGATTCAGTCTTTCTTACAAAGCTTTAAATTATTTTTTTGTTTTGTTGTCCATTTGCAGTCTTTCAGTGGCGCAAGACCACAAGTGGCCATTCAAGGAATTGCAGTTTTTGATGCCCACAAATTGTCTTCATTTTTCAGTACCAAATAAAGAGGTTTTCAGAAAAAAAGAAACCTGTTTCTGGCACCTATAAAATTCTAGCCAAACAATCTCTATTAAATATATAGCTCATCAAAATCACAGGTGTGAGTCTCAGGAAATGTGTTGTCCAGGCTCATTATAAGACTACACCTTCTCCATCCATTGTTCACTTACCCAGAAGAATGGCAGGGACAAGACTTACGACGAAGTGACAGAAGTTTGAAGTGATCTACAATTCTTCATGGAACTTTGTGAACTACTTTAAATGACTCTAAATTACAGACTATAGGGGGCTTTATAATAGTTGCACATGCTGTGCAATCTTACGCAAAGAGTTTTGAAGATTTGTTTTTGTATGCTCACTTTCCCCTCCACCACACAACTACTTTTCAAAGAACCTCACTCCCATTTTTTAAATCTCTATTATAGTTAATGACTACCTCACCATATTTATCAATCTGCCCTATGTCCTCCATGTTACTCTGTTTCCTTGGGAATGCCCAAGAACAGCTGCTTCCAATTCACAGATAAGAAATTATCAGTCACACATTAATTTACAAATGAAAAGTATAATTTATGATCTGACAAATGTTTACAAGGAAACTATGACTCTGATCAACTCTGAAAACTGCTGTAGGAGTAATTGTAAATTAAAAGAAATTCCACAGGCTGAAACAAAGAAAAATTGAAATGCATTTAACAGGCAGAGCTTACTTTATGTTTGGGAAAGCTAAGGAGATTTTCATCTCTCTAATGTGGGTTTAACACTGAAGATGACGCTATGTATTTAACTGTTCGTATTTGAATAAACAGGCCTCCAAACCGAACCGCTTTCAAAAAGCAGCAGTGATGGACTCAGTCGGGTGAATCAGTTTTAACTACATGTGTATAATTGCCCCCAGTACAGTGTTTTCTTCAAGTATAACAATGGAAGATCAAGTCTGAGCCCAAAGAGACTGAAAACACTTTGATTCGAAACTATTAAACATTCAAAGGATTTAAAAACAATGCTTGTATTTTCTTTGTTAGGAACAATAATTCACACTTATGAGTTATTCAAAACAAATGCATAAAGAGTTAAAAAATACACAGACTATTAACCATCACGGAGCCTTATTTTAACCTAGTTTCTGCTCCATCTGTTACAGATGGAACACTGATGTTAAATATAATGCATTTCTAAAACTGCGGCATGCATTGACATTCTCCTGGTCCATCCATTTTCATGTCTCCTGAACTACTGCTACTGCTTACAGTGCAGTTAGATGGAACATTTTCCCCAGGCCTAACACATTTCACATCTTCCTCTACCACTGCTCTCTACATTTGGTTTGGTTTTAGCAAAGTTGAATGACTAATTAAGCACTTTTTAAAGCCTTTTCCACATATAAAGCAATTTGCTTTTTTGACATGGCTTTGTAGCTCACGATTGGTGGCTACTTAGATCATAAGCCACCAACAGTATCCTTAGTCCAACACTCCAAGTCGTTTCAAATTGTCTCACAACTGAGATCAGATTATACTGCGACCCACCCACTTGGACTGATTAAAGCTTATTTCTTTTTATCAAGTCATCAAATCTTAAAAGCTTGTTCTTTTTAATTTTGCAGTGCTTACACACCAGTTATCACAGATAAGTGTCTTGTAGCAGATCCATATGCTGTCAGCATCAAAAACATTCAAATTTAACTGGTGAACTGAAATGACAGAACACTTGCATTTTCAACCATATTTCATTTTCATTAGGGTAAATTTTTATCCACAGATCGTTATAAATGATCATTTAATCAGAATTATCATAATATAAAAAATCCATAGACTATTATATACAATAAATTAACAAAACAAAATAAAATGTATGTTTTTCTGAGTTCCCAGAACAAGCTCTTTTACATTTTTCATTTTGAGTCCTATGTTGACCAGAAACATGGCCCCTGTCTTCCCACATGCTGTTATGACCCAGTCCAACAGACCTTTGTAACCTTGAATGAATCCTTTTACCGTCAGACCCAAAAATGCAACCTTTAGTATGTCTACACCACCATTCGTAAACCGATTTACTGATAATCTGGAGAGCCATTTATGCAGTCTCTCCTTGGTGATTGGATTATTACCCAAATTTTAAGTACACTGCCTGAATTGGCAGCTACTTTTAGGTCACACTGATTTAACATTAGCATAATGTTCTGCATTTTCTCTTTTTGTGTGTTTGTTGTTCTTTTGTTTTAACTTTCCATCATTTCATTCATCCTGCCATTGCTGTTAGTGTTTAGGTTTGGTTGTGTTTATTTGTCGGTCTCATAGCTAGTTGTTAAATCATGATCAGTTGGTAACAACAAAAAATATCCAAATATCTGTTTCAACTAAGTATTTGTGTACTTTTAAACTTTAATTATGTGTTTGCTTATGAGTCCCAAATGCACACTATTAAAGAGTTAGCATTTTTTTCTAGTTTGGGGGACATTTAATTGAGAATTGCTGCAGAAGATGTAGGCATTCTGTAAACATATGATCATATTTAATAATGTGACTTTTGGTGAATGTTACGGCCCTAGCAGGGCCTCCTCCTCACGCCTTAGGTGCCATCTTATTTTGTACAGCTGTCTCCCATCAGCAATTAGAAGTAGTTAAGGCCAGAGACAAGTGAGTTCTAGGGCCAGAGAGCCATGTTGGGTTGCAGCTAGTGAGCTTTGTGTGTTTGGTGATTGTTTGCTCCTGCTCTGTGGAGAGGAGTGTGTGTTTGGTGACTGATCCTTTTTTTCTTTTCAGTTTACTGACCAACACCTGAGTTTTGTTGTTTTCTTTCTTTAAATGGTGACAGCAGCTTGACTGTCTCTTTTAGTTCATTTATTTATAGAAGCATTAATAAAACTCTTTACCATTTTACCTCCTTGTCTCCTTTTTTTGACCTGGACACCTTTTGTTGCTTTCCCTCATCCCCTGGACCTTTTTAGGGTCCAGGGGATCCTGCAAGGGCAGTAACAGTGAATTTAGCCTAAAATTTTATGTAGATATATTTTTGACATTTTTCAGTATCCCAGTATCTTTGTGAAACATACTGCTGCTTAAATCTTAACAGATCAGGTGCACTGTGCAGGAAGAACAGGAGCCTTAAGACAGCAACCTTAATAGTAAGGAGAACAGAGATGACCACACAAGCTCGAATAGTGTCACCCAGTTAAAAATGAAACGCAAGAAGATGCGGACCGCAGAAACAGAAATGAAGTAAATAAAAAGCAAACATTTATTAGGGCTGCCAATGCAGAAAACAAGTTTTCACAAACACAAAAGTCAATACCAGGGAACACACTAGGAACTGGCTTGCGTGGAACACAACATGGCTCATGCAGACAGAGACAATATATACACAAGAGGGAATGAGAAAAGTGAAACATCTGGGAAGCAACAGACAGCTGAAACTAATCACGATGACAAGACAAATTAAAAGTGAGACACAAACACAAATAGATCCATGCTGTGTCCAAATTCAGGGGTAGCATGTTTTTGAATGGCCACATTTGTAGGCAATGATGTCATAGCAACACGACAAAGGCTGTCCAAATTCGAAGAGTCCTCCAAATGTGACGACAAATGCGTCCTCATTTTTACTGGTTGTCTGAATGTTTGTCATCTAACATGGTACATTTGTAGTTATATGTATGTATGTATGTACAATTTGACCTTATATACAGATCCATCCAAATAAGACTATCACACCCTCTGTAGCAAGATTCATGTTTTTCAGTGTTCTTTGAACATATAATCTATTCTTTCCTAACAGCAATTAGCTTCTAAAATTAAATACGATTGTTAACTGTTTTTTTACATAATAACTGCAATCGTATAATGCCTGATTATCACAGCAAGTGCCCATTCTCACTTAGTCATACATATCACCCTATTTTCTTTTTTACAAAATAACTTGTATTTAAGTTTATTTAATAAAGTCATCCAAACTTTTGCTTTCATGCCTTGAATTTTATACATTTGTACCTACTTTTTGTTTAAAACTTTTCAGAACTTTTATTCAAAACATTTTTTTTAATGTAACTAACTTTAAGAATCAATATCAGAACTCTACCAGTTTAATGTACATTTAATCAGAGTGTAGGATGCCCTTTTCACATCTTCGGGTTAGTTGGTTAAAAAATCTGCCTGATACCACCTTTAAATATTTTAAATCATTGAAACCAAGTATAAAAGACAAACTGTCAGTAGCTTACATGATCAATAGGAAAAGGCAGTATATTCACATATACACATATTCATATGAGATTGTGTTGTGGTTTTACTGCATTATGGAGGTAGAAGTAAAATTTTCAATTTCTGTAGAAGCTTGTGAGACACTTCATTGCTGTGTTTCTTCACTACAAAGTCTGTTCTTTCATGGTGAAAGGAACACCTTCTGTGCATCAATAAGCTACACTAAAATACGGCAGCCTGAGAATTGTGAAGGGAAATCTGATTACTGGCCACCTGCCGTTTTCCACATAATCTGGTTCTTTTCTGTGGATAAAGGAGTGAATACCTTTGTTAACAATTTCAGTTCACAGGGCACCAGTGAAAGGTAGAGCCATCCTTACATGAAAGCTTTGTATTGAAACTGACATAAACCCAATGGAACGAAGCTCAAGTGGGTCCCTCCCACTGACTGCTGAGGCTGGTTAGTCATGCATGCTAGGGGAATGGAACAGAATGCAATCACCTTTTTTTTATTTTTTATGAAGCTGTCAAGCCAATCACAAACCTATGCTGGCCACAGCAGCTGAGGCTGTTTGGAGAGGCACTAAGGCAGCTCTTGAGCCCCAAAAGTCTGATCACTTTGCCTATAAATTTAGCATGCATGATATTATGCATATGGGAAGAACCTGCTCCTGGAGAGGGAATGGATGTGTGTGTATATGCATAATGTACTCTGTTGTAAAAAAGTATGCTAACAGCATGCCAGTTTGGTTCACTCGACTGAGTGAACCAAATTGTAAATACTGTCATTGTGGTTAAAACACAATTGTGCAGCCAGAGTACTACTAGTAGAAAAATATCTTAATAGCAAATGTACTGTATTATCAAATGTATCATCAGTTCAGTTGCTCACAATGACCTAGTGATTGACTGAACAGAATTTAACTGAAATCATTGGATGAGGACTCGAGGAAGGTTAGGTTAGACTGGAAACATGAGAGGGAGGGCATGATAAAGTATATAGTCTATGGCTTCTGTATGCAGAAGCACAGCCATCAGTAATAAAGACCTCTTGGCTCAATGTACCACAGATCAGATAATGAAGCTATAGTGAGATATTACAAGAAAAGTACTGAACATACATTACGATTAGATTCAGTGTTGTTAATATGTCCGGAGATCCTCTGGTTTAAACCATTGCAGAAAAGCATTGAGGAGGGCTGCATATAATAATACACAGAAGATATTCAAAAGACATTTTAATGATGTGTGCATGAAAGTACAGTTTTTCCAGGAAAAGGTCCTGAGCTAGTTTCTAAAACTCATTATGAGCCCTGAGAAAATTGTAGTGTGTTTTCTGCCACCTTGATGTTTTGAAGCTGTATGTGATGAGAAGGCGCAGGTCTGTGAAATTAACGCAACAACTTTTCGATTGCAAGTCATCAGCCACTTAGCATAAAGTGGATATTCCTAATTTCTGAAGCAAAGTTTAAAAAAGATAATAAAAAAAAATGCCAAATGACTGACTGAGACCATAAAGTCTGCAGGAAAGTGTATTCAGAGATGAAATCAGAGAGATGTTTCCCATAGACTTCTATGGGACCGCAAGTCCACAGGTATCGCCTCCTGGTGGCCCTCAGATATACTGCAAGTCAAAAGCCCCTCCATATTTACTTCACTTTTCAGATCCAGACATTATACCCATCTTTCATACTGTCCATGACTTTGAGGAAAATAACTACACTATCTTTAAGTCCTGATTGTTTTATTTAGTCTTTTCTAACAAATTCTTATGTACCGTTCTTTTTCAGGGCAAAGAAAAGAAACCAGCATCTTTTTATTTCTTTGGTTATTTACAGCTACAGTTATTTAAATGCATGAACCACAGTTGATGTGAAACTCATTATTTCATTTATCCCAGTAATGTTCACAAAATATGGCTGGCTGGTTTCAAATGTGGAGATTGTAACATATTGACTATTTTATTTTAAAGACAAAACATAAGGCCATTCATGTGCCTTATTGGAATGATAACTACAGCAGTAGTTAGTCCTTAAGCAAGGCTGGAGCTGTTGTTACATGACATGCCTTTATGCTTTTAGTCAGTGCAAAAAGTCAGTGTGCATTTCTATAGATGCATGTGGATGACAATACCAAGGCTCCTTCAAGCAGAGTGCTGGCTGATCTGAATATCAAAGCATGGTGCTTTTCAAATGTATGCAGCGCGTGTTTTTTCCCAGTGTAGCTCTGACCCTGCAGTAGAAGCCTTCTGTTAGGATTCACAACCTCATCGCAGAATTCAAGCTGATTCTGCCCATGGGGACCGATATCAAAGACTTTAGTTTCTATTACCAGATTTTATGTTTGTGCTGTCTTTTTTACCCTCTGAGCTTAGGATTAGCATTTGACTGAAGAAAATAGCCCGACAGTCTGTCACAACTTGCTCTGAAACAACAAATATTTTCCAAATGCAAAGGTTATAATTGTGTAATTACTAGTCTTTTACATGCTGTTTGATGTCAGCATATTCCCTTGATGGGAGCTGAGCAACCAGCTGAGGATTGGACACAATCCACAAAAGAAATCTAGCTGTAACTTCTTGCAACAAAAAGAAGTTTCACAATAATGAGCAGTGTGCATTCAGACAATATATCAAACACATACTTTTATGAACTGCATGCCATGTGCAGTATTTATACACAATTTTTAAGTGTTTCAACAATTGTAATTGGATATTAATCCAATTCTCCATATGATGATCAGTATACTTGAGAAATAGTACTTACCCTGTAGAATATCTTTCATATTTAGCATAAAGGTTAACCACTTTAACAGGAAGTTAAATAATAAAGTATGCAAATAATTTATATTCTGCTGTATATACATATTCTTTGTATTCATGTTTTCTAATGCACATGTATATGTATATGTATATATTCTGTATTATTACATAGAACCTGGACCAGTACCAGAGACAAATTTTCTAGATATTGCCTTCAGGAACTGTATTTCCAGGAGTTTTACATACAAGTAGTCATCAAAATATCTCATCATAAACATTTTATCAGTGGCATGTGGAACTTGGGTCCCTTTCAGTGAAAGCCATTGCTTGTATTATGCATTTAAATGCACAACACACTTCAGATGGTGACAAAATTTTGAAGCAATGATTAGTCTCTGTCCCCACAGAGTTGCACAACATTACGATGCAAGTCTGTTCGTCTCTTACTCATCCAAAACTATTTGGCCTTAGTCAGCATGTGACTACCTTCCCTCTGTGGCTCTCCCTGTTATTCTCCTGATAACAGTTTGCAAAACTCTTCACTTGGAGCTCTGTTGGCACACATCTACAGCTAAGCTATTTTTTTTAACGTCCAGAACTTCATTTTCATTGGAATTTATCTTGTTTTATTTTTATATTTATTCCTTAAATATTATAATATTATTGTTTTCTTTTTGATTACATAAAAAATAGATAAGTATGTTTACTTGCACAGTAAATCTTGACTGTAATTAGTCAAGTGTACTTTGCTAGGAAGAACATGTGCTTTAGTAGCTTTTGTTAAATTATTGTTAATTGAACAGTGAAAAATGACAGTTTACTTCACCAGGAGGACACAGAAATGCACTAAACTGTACCTACAGGAGTCTTTTAATAGGAAAGTGACCATGGCATTAGCCCACTTCAAGTCTTATGTTTGTTTTATGTTACTGTGGTTTTGTCCATGGGTATTCATAGCCTATAGAGACTGGTTTTCAAACTATGCAAAAGCGCCCAGGTCAAATGCTGATTGGCCAACAAGCTCTCTATAGTCTTCCATTGGACTGCTAACAGAAAACCATTTTGAGGCCATAAACTGTTCCATGCATTCTCATGTCAGAACATTGGCCCACTTTCTGTGTGGGATACCGATTAAAGATGAAGTTATGGTTTGGCGGTGCTGGGAAGTCAGCTGTCTGTTGAGAGTCTTGTGTTCTTGTAAAATATGGAAAGGATAATTTGTAGTTATTATTTTTTTTTATTTCACCACAGTACAACTTTTAAGAATCTAAAACTCCAAAGTCCTGTGAAATTGAAGTTTATATTTAAAAGTTGTGTTGGAAGTTTGTGCTATTTTGTCAGGAGGTGTTGTGCAGTGTTGTTGATAACAATAAACCCATAGATTTCTGTGACTATTTTTGGAGAATTCAACCAGTTTTCTCATATATCTAGGGCATCTGGGTTAAAGGATCAAGTACACATATATGCTTTATATTTTGTTACTTAAACATGAGAATCACAGTGTGCGGTCCTGCCCAAAACTTCTCCAGTGGCAGACTTCGTGGCTTCAGTGCTTATTTATTTCAGATTTTTTTTTTTTTTTTTTTACATATTTTTTTTTTTCACATTATTAT
>VURO01008420.1:2471-23197 GCA_015108175.1 Pelvicachromis taeniatus
ACACACACACACACACACACACACACACACACACACACACACACACACACACACACACACACACACACACACACACACACACACACACACACACACACACACACACACAGAAAAATCCCCACAGTGCACATAAAAAACTGGTAGACATACACATGGATGGACACAAATCACTTGGGCATGGATGTGCATTCACCCAGAAAGGAGCGGTGTGATGATTCTTCCTCTCCAAGTGCCCCGTCTTGCAGTGATATTGTGTTATGAGTCATTAGTTTTTGAAGTTTCTGTTCTTCTCTTTCAATATAAGGCTGTGCCCACAGTGCAAAGATGAATTTAAACAAAACAAAGAAACGCAAGGATGGACTCTGTAGTTTGATTTCACAATGAAATACAAGAGAAGCCATGGAGATAAGAGTAAGTGTTCTATATTTATGCTGCTATTGAAAATTAGAGTTACTGGACAATAAACAAGAGACGTTACCGCAGAAATCCTTGAGAGCAAAGCAGGATGAAAGAAACTCCTCTTACAGACCTTAGGTTATTGTTAAATGACAAATCGCTTGTCTTCTGGGAATTCTTTCTACAGTCTGTGTTTTGCAGATAAGCTCATCTCAGGTATTCATCACTGCTACGATGTCTGCAGGGTAGAAGAATGGCTTTTAATCCGAGTGCTGTGAAGAAAAACAACTTATAACATGAAGAAGCAAAGGATTTATAGGTTTTTAAAAAAAACAAAAAAAAAAACATAACTTTTTAGAGAAGATAAGACACCCAAAACACACTTTAAAGGTATGACTCAATGCTCACGACATGTTCTTCTTTGTTTTGTTTGCTTGAATGAAGAATTGGGCTTATCTTGACATAGGAATGCATTTTGTTTGTTTATACACAGGTTTTTAGTTAATGAACAGAAGTAAACTCAATTTCAATACAGACAAGACAATATTTCAGAGCATACATTTTTTTAGACTGTTATTTATTACTGTATTTATTTCTGTTGCTGTTCACTTTCATGCAATGCAATTGAATTAAACTGCAGTACCACGGTAAAGTTTTCAGTCATTGATGTGATACAAAAAAATTAATTAAAAGTTTCAAATACTGATGAGAGGATAATGTTGGCATTTCTTACAACATTTTTTTTTTCAGATTTAATTGCAGAAGTGATTAAAGTAAACACTAGAGATGCACTGATCATTTGGCCAGGGTCACCTAACCATTTAAATCACCTTCACAGAGCTGAACTTAAAATGGACAGTTTGAAAAAGCCAAGAAAGGCAAAGTGGATAAAGTTAAAGCTATAGGGTGCCCAGAGCCAACTGTAAACCAAAAGCCTCAGTATGAGCAAAGGATCAAAGCAGTTACAAGAGAAATGAAAGAGACAAGAGAAAAAGAGGAACGGGTTGATGTCCTGTTGTCTGCTGAATTTACAGTTGTGGTCAGAGGTGTACATACACCTGTCATGGACATCAATGCCATGGTATTTAAAAAAAATAATAATTCTGAACTGTTCTTTTTTGACAGCACTGTCAGAAATAGGACCCAAATGCAGACGCAAAGGTAGGCTGTGAATGCAAAACAGAACAAAACGATACAATAATAATGCACACAGTGCGCACACAGCCAGGTACCCAGCCATGAGAGCACTCAGGACATGGAGAGAAGAACACAAAAGGCTTAAATACACACCGAATGACGAGGGAACAGGAAACACATGGGGGAAACAGCTGGGGCAAATTACACACAACGAGACAGAGGACGTAAAGCTAAAATGACACATGAGACAAGGTACCTTCAAAGTAAGAGAAACAAAGCAAAACATGGTGCACACAGACAGGAGACTACCAAAGTAAAACAGGAAGTAACGGAACACACACAGAAGTGCAGACAGACACGCAGACATTAATGGGGAAACATGGATAACATGACAGGCGGGGGGGGGGGGGGGGGGGGAGGGGGGGGGGGGGGAGGGGGGGGGGGGGGGGGGGGGGGGGGGGGGGGGGGGGGGGGGGGGGGGGGGGGGGGGGGGGAATAGACAGAAAGGGAGAAGAAACAGTGGGTGAAGCCAAACAAGGTGCAGAGCATGTCTGTAGGGTCACAAGACATGAGCCGGGGTGAATCCAAGTCAAGAAACTAAGAGATGGAAATCATGGAGGGGAGGGAGAAGAGGATAAATAGAGGACCTGGGAACATGGCTTTTTATGGTGCTGAGATAGTTTTCAAAAGATCTATGACTGACAGGACAGGGTTTGTGTTTTGTAAACCCGAGGTGAAGCTAATATTAGAAAGTGTATGGGCAGAGGGGGAGATTGGCAGTGTAGGGATCAGACTGGCTACATTGGTAAAGCAAGAATAACTGCAGGATTAAAGGGAATGGATGATTCTTACACACAAGCAGACCAACAAGCATGGGCATTTCCGGACAGTGTACAGAGCGTGTGCCACTATAGCTCTCTCCTGTGTTCTTTGTCATCTAAAGGTAGAGATAAAGGACCACAAAGGCATCTCTTTCTGGCCTAACATCCCTTTGGATAGCTCGAGTTCTGCCCAAACATCTAAATTTAGAGGTTTCTGTTGTCACTCATCTGTTGATGTGCCACTCCACAGCTTTTGCACATTATCTAAGAGAGTAACCTGTGTGAGTTATGAAACAATGCAGCTTGCACTCACGATCATGACATTGCATTGTTAGACAGAGAGCCGGACCCACGAGAACAGACTGCATTTGACCAAAAAGGCCTGGGATAAAGTCACCGAATCAGGTGCTGAATCCCGGCTGCATCATTAAAGGGACCGCTCATTCCTTTCTCCCTCTGAGGTTTTCACATGGATCAGGAGAGTCACTTTATTGAGAGTTACTTTCTGTCGCTATAATTTTGCCTACCTCAAGTATGTTTATGTAGAATTTAATGCAGAGCTATTGTACTGCAGTGTTTGTAACTTCTTCTTGAAATTGGTCTCAAATACTGAATTAGAATACTGAATCCTAAAACAAATTTGCAATGGTGTTTACAAGTACACAGTGACAATATGCAAAACATCCCAGTCTAAGACCTGTATCATGTTCTTTCTCCAAAACACACTTCACTCAGTTGCAAAGAATAATTAGAAAATATAGCATAAAATCCTAAGAATTTAAGATCTTACTTGTTCCAATATGGAACTAGGCTCAGATATCACATTACTGCTTTCCAGGCAAACCCTTGTTGACACGGATTCGGACAGTTAAATGGCATCACTGTACTATTAAGACATTACGAATCCCTTGTTTGCACATTTGCGAACATATCTGTGTTTGGAGCAGAAAAGTCTTCTCTGTGTGCTTCCTGGCTTTATTCTGTGATTCAGCGTGGCTAAATTGAGCTCTGTAGTTTAAAAGTGTTGACCTTTACTTGCTGGATTGTGGCAACGAAAGTGGTGCTGACCCTTGATTTGGAGAAATGGAGTCGGAGAAGCACAGGCTGTAAAATGGTGAGTGAAACAGAGAGAAAAAACAAAGAGCAAAACAAGGGATTTGTTAGCAGAGGCACAGAAACAGGATGGGATAAAGACAGAAAGAGTGTCAGATTATGGGTTACTATTTAAAGACTAACAGTGCTGTGCTCTGCTACAAGGAAAAGTCTCAAAGTCAAAGTGGTTTTTAAATCTTATAATCTGCTATGATTTTATTACATTTACTATTGATGTTAAACCAGCACAACAGGTGAGCATCACTCCCCGAGTGACATGAAAATTTAAATATGTCATTCTGCACTCAGTCCCTGCACAGCACAATAAAAACAAGAAGAGGAGAGTTTGTTTTGTTTACTTTGCACATGCTGAAAGAGATCTCTGAACATTTGATCTGTGGGAGGAGTGAGTGAACACATGTCTGACACATGTGTCAGACACAAACAAGTTGTTAGACTGCTAATGTTTATATATCTCGTAATGGTCAAGATGACCTGACTGAAGTTCAAACTGAGCATCAAAATGGGGCAGAAAGCTGATTGAAATGACTTTGAACACAGCATGGTTGTTGGTGCTACAAAGGCCGGTCTGAGTATTTCAAATTGATGATCTAAGATCTGCCGGCTAAGAACAGAAAACTGAGACTACAATTCACATGGGATCACCAAAATTAGACAACAGGAGAATAAAAAAAACATTGGTTGGTTTGATGAGCCACAATTTCTACTGTGGTATTTGAGTGGTAGGGTCAAAATTTGACACGACATGAAAGCATTGGTCTCATTCTGTCTTGTAACAGCTGCTCAGGCTGATGGTGGAGTAACAGTGTGGAGGGACTTTATTACCAAGTGTGGATCCCTGAAACACCACCAATTTGTCAAATCAAATCATCACAAACTGGTTTCTTGACAATAACTCAAATAGCCTCCACAATCACCAGATCTCAATCCAATAGAGCACCTTTAGGATGTGGTGGAATGGAAAATTAGCATCATGGATTTGCAGCCAACAAATCTACACCAATCGTATGATGCTTTTATGTCAATATGGAGAAAAATATTTGAGGAATGTTTTCAGCAGCTTGTTAAATCTGTGCCATGAAGAATTAAGACAGCTCTAAAGGTGAAAGAGGATCCAACCCGATACTAGCAAGTGAATGGGTGTACGTGCACCTTGAATATGTTCCCAGGCAATATCTGTGCACTCTCAGGAGGCAGTTTGTGCTTGGACAGGTGTGGATATAATTTTACTGATATTTCAAGGTTTTACTGTTTACATTAAAATGAAGAGTGTTTGTTTTTCTGACAAGTTTCTTTCAGTATCTTTCTTGTGTAAACTGGCAGTGTTTTGATGCAGAGATTAGCAGAAGAGGTTGTCTCACAGCAACAAGGGTCTGGGTTAAACTCAAAGTTGACTTTCTGAGCAGTCTGCAGGGGAGTCGAGGAGAAAGTCTCCTTCCACTTTCCAAGCAAACTTAGATGTAAGTGGGCATCTTTTCACCAAGCTGAGAAGACTTTTCACCTTTGACTGTGTCTGATGGTTCACCAATTCTGAAGGGTTCAACAGTAACAGTAAGCTGCTGTAAACAGAGTATGGGTTGTTGTGACGTGTTATTCTTGTTCTGACTGTACGTAAGCCTGTAAGTGTGTTGACATGTTGCATCTCTGCTGCTGTTCTTTTAACTTAACTTTTAGCCCTACCGATATTTGAGGAAGCTTTGCTTGTTGTCAGGCCACCCCTATAAACAGGAATATAAACAGGAATGTTAAAAAAAAATTGCATCTTATTATTTTTGTTTACTCTACTCTTAAAAATTATGTAAGGGATCATGGCCAGACATCATCAGCAGGCAGCCAATGGGAGGTTAGGGTCATGATCACTAATAGTATGAAATGTGATATAGGAGATGAGATGATCCTGTCAGCTACTCACCACACACGGCATTCAATTATGACTCCAGTTTTATAACTACGCTGCTGAGCCTTACATAATTTCTGCTGCTCGTGTACAAACACAGAAATTTGATGTGTAAAATTCTTGTTTGTATATGCATGTATCATTTGAACATTAGACGGGTGGGATCTTTACTGTGCATTTAAAAAGCATTAAAATGCAACTCCTACTTAAGTGAAGATTAATGTGGAGGTCTTTTGGGCACTGCATGGTCTCACTGTGAGAGGGAGGGAAGGGGTTAAAGCAAAGGCTCCATTAAAAAGGACCCACCGACCCAATTCCAACAGCAGGGGATTATAACACAGGGGGGGAGTGAGAGTGTTAATGTGGGCCATGAACGGTACTTGAGTCGGCACCTAATGCACAAGATGAAAGCAGATGAGGGTGGCTGAGTGGAGGCGCTGGTTGTAATGGGGAGGATAAGATGGGAGAAGGTGGTTGAGTGTCACTGCGCTGGATGTGAATGATTAAATCATCTCGCCCGGATTACTATTCCATATTCTAAATGGGAGATGTTTTTAAGCTTCATAAACAAATGCACTCATTTATGAGGGATTAACAGTAATCTCTCTATTTCTATCTTTTTTTCCCTCCCTCCACACCTCTCGCTGTCTCTCTCTGGTCCTTTTCTCCCTCTTTTACTGCCTCAAATTATAGTTTCTGCACAGTGTCACTGCGTTTACAGGTTCCTGCTGCTGTGTGGTTCCTATCTTATCTTTGTCTAACAGAGTAAATAAACTTTAACCTTCTTTTTGATTAGTTTTAATTGTTTATATCTGCAAGGTGTTAAAGAAGGTGTGAGGTAATCTAATAGATTACACAGTCCTATTTTCACATCATCTAATGCGCTCTCTGTTTAGCACTTGCATGCTATTGGCATACAATACCCACGATACACCTGTAAAGAGTCACATTTACGACTTTTTTTATTCTCTTTAGTTTTTAGGGCAAGTGATCGGTCAGTAAAGCTTTACCAGCAAAATACAGATTGACATTAGAGGGACGACAGGACATTATTTCTCTCATATACCCTCATCATATACAGTATAAATACAGTATATACACACATGCAAACTTTACACCACCAGGCAGCAACATGAAGAGGTTGAATGAGTTGGTAAATGATGGCGTTTGGGTTTGTTCTGGCCCTCACAGCTCATCCTTGCCCCCCGTCACCCTGCCTCTCTCTCGCTTCTTCTCCTTTGTCACTTGGCTCCGAGCGTTACGGCTAGAGGTGGCGCCGCCCTCGGCCTCCGCGTCCGTTTTCACCACGCTGTGTCCATCTGCAGCCCACACGGCCTCTGCCTCCTCTCGCTCCTAAGGGAGAGACCCAAAATACAGCTGAAATATTGACTTCCTGCAGTCAAAAAAAAGTTTGGGAGGAACATTTATCTTTGTTGGAATAATTTCAACTTCTCTTCTTGCACTTTCAGGACAAATTTTTCTCTAAAAGAGATTCTCCTCTGTTAAAGTGAGCTTCATTTGCTCAACACGAGCCCACAGGGCAAACAATGACCAATGCAGGATAAACTAAGTTCATGAAATTTTGCTTGTATAACCAAAACTTTTATGAAAATGTAGCCAAGCAGAAAATGTAAGACTGAAGTTGAAAACCCCCTGCTCAACTAAGCAAAGTGTGTTTCTACATGTAAATTTTGATTTTCTTTTATCTACGTGATGCTAAAAGATATGTAAACTGAGTCATTTCAATAGTCTCTCTGGCTCAACAGCAGCTCTTCAGAGCAGCTCCTGACATCTCTGTTATTATCACTGATGAGGACGCACTCCCTCACTGCAGAAAGTCACACCTTATTAAAGAACTAAACGTGTTTTGGTTTATAAATTGACATGGCCATGAAAAATGATTGCATTGATGATAAACCTAAAAGACAATGTCATGGCATCACCACAGACCAGGCACAGTAAATAGGAAAACATGCAAACAGCCACCAGATTTGCATTGTGCCCCAGCTGCTCATGTTATCCAACACCGGTATCATGACATCATCAACCACACGCCTGCAGGTGACCGGCCAGATCCGAGGAGGAGGATAAGGATGTCATGGCTCTGTACTGTCATAAAGCTCACCCTGTCCCTGTAGAGCTTCTCCTTTGTGAACCACAGGGCCAGGGCACACCGCCGGCCTCTGGTCACCGCGGTAACACCGTGAGGATTTACCGGACCCGAGGAGAAGCCCACCAGTCGACCACAGCTGGGTTTTACTCGAGCCTAAAGGCACAGAGTACAAGTTTACCAGCTCCAACAAATATATTAATTAAAGAGTTAAAATAGTAATAACAAGATTAAAATAACTTACAGTTACTGTCTTGGCATCTCTGTTAGTGAAGAACAACTCTCCGCCATCAAAGTCGTCATTCAGGTAGAGGATGGCGCTGTGAGACAGAGAGAGCTGACGTCTGTCATTCAGTGATAAAAGTAACCTGCTGTGTAAGAATAAGGCTGAAATCTGAGAATAAATACACACAAAGTCATTTAATGATCACAGTTTGTTATTACACTGTTATATAGTCCTGCTAAGCTCATTTAAACTGTCTGCCTTAAAGATAAAAATATGACATTTCTCACAGATTTTATGTGCTGAGCCAGCTTATGACAGTTAAAATAGATGATTGGGTACTGTTTCCAATATATCTAGTATTTATTTATTTTTATATTTCATATCTATGTACACTGTTTTAATTTCTCATTAAAACTTCTCATGTCTTCATCCATCTATGGCCACTTTATAGTTATTCATTGTATGATATACAATTAGAATTACAATTAAAATACAATTAAATATACATTTAGATAAGAATATTGTCCAAAAAAATAAAATAAAATCATTACCCATGAAATAAAAAAAAGTAACTTTACAGCATCGCTGATTTCCTGCCACAAGGAAGGTCAAATCCAGGGTTAAAGTTTTTAAAGGTGAAATAGATACCCTCAATCCGTAACAGGCTGGTTCTTCTGAAGGTTTCTTCCTGTTAAAATTGAGTTTTTCCTTCCCACTGTCACCAAGTGCTTGCTGACAGGGGGTCATCTAATTGTTGGGGTTTCTCTGTATTGTTGTAGGGTCTTTAAATTTCAATATAAAGCATCTTGAGGTGACTGTTGTTGTGATTTTCCGCTAACTGAATAAAATTCAATTCAATAATGTCACAAAATGTTAAAACTGACAATTACATTTCATAACAGGAGCACTCAGCTCACCTGCTGCTGGCATGATATCATTTTCATAAAATTTGAAAATGATATCTTGAAAACTGTGGACACTAGAGTGCTGACAGACAGACAGACAAACAGAACCAATTACATAATCCCATTTCTTTGTCGGTAGAATTAGTACATCAAAAGAGGATGAACAGTTTGGTCAAAGCAACCACTGGAACATTAGCACCTACCGCCATTTGGGCAATTTTTCCCCAAAAATTCAAGTCGAAGTGTAACTAAGCCATTTCAGTTTTCAATTATTAACTTTTTTTTGCCTTAGACTGACCTGTTGGCATATAATTAAAACTAAAACTAGGAACTTTAGGCACCATGTTCAGTTTCAGTTGTATTTGTTTATGGAGCATTTTTGTTGTAGATCAGTATTTTCTCTGCTCTCCCTCCACCTCCTGCTCTCATCAGTTCATATCGCTCTAAGGTGTCATTATATCCCCATAACAAAAGAACAAAACTATTTATGAGTGACAGCAGGTGCTCTGGTTGTTTTGATATTTGCCACAATTGTTCCCCTAAAACGACCTCTCCAGGGTGTACCCTGCCTCTCGCCCTAAGACAACTGGGATAGGCTCCAGCCCCCCGCAACTCTGAAAAAGGATAAGCGGAAGTGAATGGATGGATGTTCCCCTGAAACACTGTTTAAGACTTGTAGTGTAAACTAATGCTTTTTAGGTAAAAAGCAAAAAAATGAGCAACATCTAGGAAATGTTCCCACCTGACCTCTTTAGAATTTTTTCTGTAATATCTAAATGATATTTTACCAATAAAGGAATATTAAAACATTCTGTTCATGGATATTTGCAGGAATAAAATGGCTTGAGAACATCTTCTAAAATTATTTATGGAGAAAGTGTGGAGCCCAAATTCAATATTAATCCACAAGGAGATGTTTTATTTCAGTACCTGAGGTCTCTGTGTATGAAGGCTGGTGGATCCTTCCAACACTGCTTGGTTTCTGGCTCGAGGAGACAGTTGTCAACGTGGACGGGGTGAGAGAGGTCAAGCCTGCCCTTCTGATCGTCTGATTTAAAAAGCAAAGACAGAACAAGAACAAAATAACACATTTAACTTTAAGTAATAAAGTAAGAACAGAGTGGATGATTTAGTTACACATTAGAGGGACCTTTTCCATTTATCCTAGTATTCAGTACTGTTGGTTTTACCTGTGACAGCGGTGCGACAGACCAGGTGTGTGAAAGTGATGAAAAGTCCTGAGGGGCTCCTGAAGTAGGAGTGCAGCAGGGTTCGCACTCTCTCACCCAGCTCATGTAACAGCTTGGCATCTGATTGGTTCACCAGGCCTTCCTGAGCCCACTGAAGAAGAAGCAGCAGTGAGGGTCACAAGATGCTGCTGAGAGCATCTCGTAGACCTGCTTCAGTTAAGTCATTTCCACCCACCTTCACCGCCCTGAGGACAGTCAGACCTTCAAACGTCTCATGAGGAGTGTGTGGAGACCGCCGTCCTCGATAGCCATCTCCAAGAGATCCTGCCACCTATGAGAGATCACGTAAATGTGTAAGTTAGGGGGTGTCACATGCATGCTTTAAAAAAAAAAACCTGATTGATTTAACAGCAGGAACTTACTGATGCTAACTGCAGTATTCTGTCACACTCCTCCTCCGTCATCACTCCATCCAGGACGACTCGATTGGTGCCGTTCAGCATCTCGTCGTCCATTGTGATTGTCACGCCCACCTGAGGGACTGGACCCCCTGCAGAGAGGACAAATAAGAAAGGATGAGACAGTAAATTAGTCACTTCTTACTGGTTAGCAGAAGATGTTGGAACGACTGTGTTTTTTGTGTTATGAAGTCACCGAAGCTGTCAAATAGGAAACCTTTGCTCTTTAGTGGGGCGACCAGATCCCAACGAACTGAATGTGGGGCAAACACTGTGTTTGTGTAGGACATGTTAGGCAGCCTTAACCTTTCATATATAGTTTAAAAACAATGCAGGCTAAAGGCCAAAAACACTATATCTGAATGAAACCTCCCCAACTCTCTTGGAAAGTCAATGCAACAAGGGTAAAAGTAAGTTAAGTTTGGTCTTATAGACTTTATATACCGCTGTATTCTCTTTGATTTTACTTTTATTTCAGGTGCTGGTCTCTTTGGTCTTCAGGTTTCAGTAGATCCATAGAAACTGTGTCACTTCACGCCTCGTTTTTCTCTGTGTGAAACTGATAAATTATTCAAGCAAATAAGACAAAACTCTGTCTAAACTGCCGCTTCAATTTCTTTGTAATAGTTTCCATGATAATTAACAAAACCCACAAACTGACTTTTTGGTGACTTTCCCTGATGGCCAAAGCAGCAGACAGGCTAATCTTCACTTGACTATAATAAAAATCTTTCCCTGTTATATATTTTAGAAAAGTCTAAGCAGTGATATACGGAGTAGAATTTACTCACTGATACGTATTTCGTAGGATATATAGATTAAATTTCAAAACTCACTTTTTGTATTGTTATTATTGTTATTATTGATACTGTTAATTTTAGACATTATTTAATAATAGTCTTCTAGTGTGCCGTGGTAAAGTCATCTCTCACAGAGATGACAAGAAACTGTTATGTGTTAGATTTTCACATACAAGTAGATGTGTGAGTTGTTATAATCTGTTGATCCTTACACACAACATTAAAAGCCTATAGGTGTGGATGTGCAGCATTTATTCATTATTTCACTTGTTAATGGATGGATGTTAATGGATAGATGCCAGATAAACAGGCATATCTGCAATGGATACACCCATGTTTCCTTGGTTTAAGCTACATGAAGTGCAATTCAGGTGACGAGGAGCTTCCATGATGCCCTGGAAAAGGCTAAAGACACATAAATTAGCATAAGGAAATTACAGTCTCTTACCTGCAAAAAACCCACTCTCATCCACTTCCTCTTGCTGCTCTCCCACTTTCATTTTCTCATTCATTTTCTCTTTTTCAGCTCTAACAGTAAAACACAAAAGATACAGACTCAGTTTTCTGTTTCATTAGTTTCCACTAGTGACAGATTCACCTTTTATTTCTTTTTCATTTTCTTTTACCTCCAGATCTCCCGCAATGATTCAGGTACAACATCTTCCGGAGTCCAAAGATCCTACACAGAGGGTGATGAATAACCTCAGCAAAGAAATGCTTTACAGCTGGCTCTCTTGTTACTGCACTGCACATTTGACATCAGTACTTACTGGATCTGTGAAAGTGAAGTCGAGGCTCTCCATACCAAAATACAACAGCTTCTTCTCCTGCAAGGAGTGCCTAATGTATCTGACAATCTCCTGTGTGACAAAAACACACAAACCTGTGCTTAAACATGACTTTAAAGATGAATTTAAACCTAAACATGCTTGAAATAACTGAACAATAGAAGAGAAAAAATTATTTTTCATTTAAATTACTTGGATTACTTTATAGGATTTATGACTTTTTACATTTTGACACCACTTTGGTCATTTTAATATAATGAACATTGAATGGTTTGAATGGCACCTGAGCAGGCTGTGTGCTCTGTGACTCTGTGTCTCCCTCTAGTGTCTCATAGTAGAGCTGCAGGTTGTCTAAGGAGTCCTTGTCAGAGGGATAAAACAGGAGGAGAGAGCGAAGCGTCTGCAACGCCCCGCTTATGTCACCAGCTGCCGGGAAGTGAGGATGCAAAGTAAAGCAAAGTAATGCATCAGTATTAAGATGGATAATAAAATCACATGTGTGACCTTCACATTGACCTAAAAAAAATCAGACCTTTAAACTGTGCGATGTGCAGATGCTCAAGCTGTGTTGGTAGGAAGTCCTCCTGAGCAGAAATCCTTCCAGGTCGTGTGGCCACATGAATCACACATGACTGCCGGCATGAGAGCAGGGAGAGGGAGAGAGCTGGACAGAAAACAAAAACTGGTGACAACTGGCTCTTTCTGGTCTCTTACTGTCTGGCTCAAAACGTCTGCCTGCTTCTTACCTGCTGCCTTTTCAAACACGCCATCAACGCTGTCCACTCCCCTGTCCTCAGGCAGCCGTTGGGAAGCGACCTCACACTGCGCCCTGCACTCCTCTGTCTGCCGCAGGGTTTCATTCACACAAGCTTTCCATTTCTCTGTTGCTTGCTTCCATTCAGAGTTAGCCTCGAGCTGCAGTGCAGCATCATACAAGCCCTGAAGTGACACAGAAACAGAGAATAACACAGTGAAATAACACTTGATAGTAACTATCAAAATGTCATTACAGGCAAGCATTTATGCCTAATTGTGTTAGTTACGATCAGTCGGTTAAAGAAATGTCTGATATGTTTGTTCAAAGCCTTTAAACCCATCTGCATGTCGGCTTTGATTAGCTAGTTATCAAGCTTGCACTTCCACTGCTTAACTTGTAATTGTAACTAATTGTAAAGCACCTTGAGGCGAATGTTGATGTCATTTGGCACTATATAAATAAAATTGAATTGAATTGAATTAACTAGTGAATCAAAGCTTATATTCTTATTAGGAACTAAAACTGAGTGCTATTAGTTCACTCCAGAGGTAAAGTGCTTCAAAAAGATAAATAGTTTAGTCTTTTGTGCTATCTGCTTGTAGTTGGACAATATCAACACTAGTGGCTGTAAAAGAAGGTCGAAGGTAAGGCAATATGTCTGACTAGTGCTGACAAAGATATAAATAAACTAGTGAAGAAAGTAGTAATACAGACAGTTTGAAATCAAGGATGAAATAAATGCTCAAACAGGCTTTCCAAAGCAGTTCACTAAAAATTAAGATGATTTTTTTTTTTGGTAATCACAAGATTTTTGCTTTAAATTGCAACATTTGTAGTGGGTGTAAGACAGCCTTCAGTTTTTTTTATGTCTTTTTAAGACCTAGAAATTTCATGTGTCTCTCCTCTGAGTTTATGAAAGTATGAAGGCTCCAAAATGCTGAAAGATCAGCTGATTCTGAATGGGTCAGATAGTGAATTTATTCAGATTTGACAGATTTTTTTTAAGCAGTGTAACCGGGTTTCCTCCCACTTACACTGTATATCCCATTACTCTTCCCTCCTCACCCAGTGTTTCTCATTGTGACTCTCTCTGTCCTGGAAATCTTCCTCTGTCACGCCGTCCATCCGTCTGTACTTCTCGATGTTGTTTCTCATCTCCAGGTGAGAGGGGTTGGCCACGAAGTAGGTATGAGCTGCAGATGCCGCCCTCTGCAACTTTTCCAGCTGATGTGGAGGAACAGGAGAGACTGAATGAAGTTTGTTACAGACCAATAAGGGTGTCGCTGTGATTATTTATGCAGCTGTGAGCTGAACTATAATTATGGCTGCAGTGCATGATGACAGGTGCTTTCCTCTAAATGACAATTTGGAACACAGTACTGGTAGAATAATGACAATTTAGGAGCTTTATTATGCAGCAGCTTGTTACTGCTGTATAAAGAATGACTTACCTTGTAGTAGGTGACTTGCAGAAAATTATAAGGGTTGCGAGTGCCAAATTCGTATTCTATGTCAGCAGAAACAGGAAGCTGTCCAACATGTGTGACAGAGCGTCCAATGCAGAACCTCAAACACTCAGCTTTCTGCTGCACCCAGTCCAAGGCCCAGAGGTCCCACATACTCCCCTTTTCAGAGTCTAACAACACACACACCATTGAAAAGATGGTAAGGTCCCAGCCCGTGGCATATATTTGATACATTTTGAGTTACAGGATTGCAACAAAACACAAAAATGCCTCTCTTACATATTCTTTGAGCTCTTGAGGTCACATTGTTTTAAGGTACGCATTTAGACACCGAGAAGTGAGGGTGAAGCTGCCAGTAACTTCATAAAACCTTGTTTCCAACTAGTAATTAACACAGACTCAAAGCTGTCTGTCTGGCTACATGATAGGTTCAATCTTCTTCTTCTTTTGGCTATTCCCTTTAGGCCTGACCACAATGAATCATCTGCCTCCATCTCATTCTTTCCCTTGTATCCACCATCTGCATGCACTCCTTCACCACATCCATGAACCTCTGCTGTGGTCTTCCTCTTACCTGAATATATTGGATATATATCCACTATCTCTCCTGTGCATATGTCCATATCATCTCAAACATGCTTCTCTAACTTGTCTCCACCCACTCCATCCAGCCAGTGTAATTATGCCAATTGTGGTCTATGCCAATGTTATACAGCTAATGTATTAATGCATAAATTACTATAGTTGTCTGAGAAATTAGGCATTAGCTAGTCTAATTAATCAGTATTAATTTTGATCTATTTAGGCCCTCAGGGGTCCCAATAAAATCTTAAATATATGTACTTTTTCTTTTATACGAAATTCTATTTTTTTCTGCTTACTTGGGGTTAACACTGTCCTGATAACTAATCAACACATTTAGCTCATAATGTAAGCCCCAGTTTTCCTTTTAACACATATTCTGACTCTAACAAAGAGATAATAGTGCAAAGTTTAATGTAATTAGCATGTTACTGACCGTTAATGAGCTTCCACTGCACCATTCAGACGCATTGTTAAGACAGATTATGATATTACCAGTAATTAAATATCTGATATAATTTATATTACTTACCCAGTTTCTTCATAGCCTCTGTCCCTGCTGCCATACAGTCATCATGACACTGCCTGCGGACCCTGAACAGTGATTCCTTGGTCGCGATGGATTTCTCCAGCAGCTCTGCAGCTTTGACCCACTCCCCACTAAAATATGCGCGGACCCCGCTGTAATACAGAAAATCATACGGCTGCAGAAGTGACATAACATTGGGGCTGCCTCTTGCCCAAGCCGTTGAGGTAAAACTAAACAGTGCGAGAATAACAAAATTAAACGCCACGTATACAGCCAAACCACCCGATTGAAGCGCCATGGTCCGACAGGCAAACCCAGCAGAGGAGGCGAAGGTGGGAGCAGAGGAGGGACTCCAAGGAAAGAACTACCCACAAAGTTTCCTCCCTGTTGGGAAAGTGGGGGCTTTTTTGTATTTTTATGTAGTTTTTATGAATTGAATACATTGAATACGACACTGCGCGTTTATTAAACACTCCCGTTGGGTTTGTTTGACTTTGTCAAGTTAGATGTGAGGTACTGATGAGTTTTGACTTGATTGAACTTGCTATGTTCGGAGCTACAGTATTTGTACCTCACCCGAGAGGAACCCGAAGTACGCAACTGACGTTACCGTAAATATAAATGTAAAACAGCTTTGGTAGTTTCAAGTGAAACTAATAGTTGTTGGTTATATTTCAAAGAAATTAATCATTTATTATAATTAATAGAATCTTAACGCACATTCACATGTTCATAAGGCAGTGGAAATATCAAGTATAAAATATGTTTTTCATTACATAAATTAGAACGCGTACCTATATCCTGTGGATTACGGTAATGAGCCGCAGCCACTCTGTGTGCGGGACTTCTTTACGGCCTTCCCTCAACACAAGGCAGCGTCTCATGATTCATTCAGGCAAACACAGGCAGCACAACACGGGCCATACAACGGACGCTCTTCCGAGCCAGGGTATCAAGAGGCTGGGTGTGCAAACTAAGAGCAGGTGTTCCACTGCAAGGGGGAACTAGCGAGCTTCGTCATGGCGGACGTTGGTGAGCTTTTGATGTCGGTTTTGTCCACAATTCGGGTCCCAAAACCCGGGGACCGCGTCCACAAAGACGAATGCGCCTTGTCATTTTCCTCACCGGTGAGCCATCTTTCCTTTTGTAAATCAAAACTTCAGCTGATAAACACTGTTGCTGTTTTGTATTCCCTTCCCCTTTCGTGATTCACTCTAACGTATCGTTTTGCCAGTGCTGTCTCACTTTAATGCTCTGTTTTTCTACGATTTCCCGATTCCAACTATCTAGCAAGTTAGCCTCAAGCTAAGCTAATAATGCACTGTAATGGAAACTTAGCGGCTGTAGCTTGTAAGCTAGCTGTGTGGGTTTCACTGAGTAAGCTGTCAAACTAAGTCATTCACAACTGTTGCAGGACTATTGATGATGTAAATTTAACTTTGCTCAGAGTGTGGCACACTTAACAGGCACTATTTTTCAGTGGACTTTAAAATAGACGAGCATTGCTTAACAGCAAAGGCTAGCAAACTGACAGGAGTGCTAGTTACTTTGATTGTAAGTGATGCTGTGACATGCTTAAGGCTTATAGATTGCATCCATCTTTAATTTGCCACTCTACTGTTATAGTGGTGAGAGATAAAGAGAGGGCAGTAAGCATTAAACACTGTCTGTGCTTCCTTTACAGGAGAGCGAAGGAGGCCTGTATGTGTGTATGAACAGTTTCCTGGGTTTGGGGAGTCAGTACGTTGACAGGCACCATGCTCGTACTGGTCAGAGGGCTTATTTGCACATCACCCGGACTCGTAAGGCCAAGGTAAGACACTTTATGGTTAAAATATGGTAATCTAAATTACATTTATCTCTATCATCACCATTCTTTTACATGTCCACTCACCTACTCTCAATGCCAACAGAAGGAAGATGATGGTAACTCTGGCTCTGGACACCCACCTAAGAAAAAGCCCACCAGACTGGCTATAGGTGAGTACATAGGCATTCATGTATTTATTAAAAAAAGAAGTCTAACGGTATGGGTATCTGCTTTATCCAAGAGGGACATATGCTTCCACCCTTGTTGTTTTTGTTTGTTTTCAGGTATTGAAGGAGGGTTTGATGTTGAGCAGGAGCAATATGAGGAGGATGTAAAAGTGGTGATTTTGCCAGATAGGCAGGAAGTGACATCTGAGGACCTGGCCACCATGCCTGATGTCGTAAGAGAGCGGGTGAGAGGTTTTGTTTTTTTTTCTAGTCTGTTCAGGTTTTTCCCAGGTTGTCAGTTTGGCAGTAGATGGTAAGATAAGATGTGCTTTATTTATTCCAGTAGTTGGGAATCTCCTTACTTAATGCTCAAATTAACATCTTGCACAGGTTCACAGTAAAAAAAAAACAAAAAAAAAACATCTTCTAAAAGTCTTGCTATAATTTTGTTAAATAATACTGCACCCAGATTTTGACCAAAAAAATATTTATTATGATTTTTACCACAATCAAACAGGCTTACATTATCTTAGCAAACAAGTGAACGTTTTCAACAGTTAGTCTTCCTTTAATACTAGAACTTGGGTGACATGCATATAGGCGTAGATTATGATTTATGGTTGATAAACAAGGCGTTTTTCGCTCATTCCCTGTTGAATTGGATGCGAGTACTCAACTGTGACACAGTCGAATTAAATGATAAACAGTTTTTGAACACGCCAGCTCCCTAGTGCAAAGTGGGAGATTGCTGGATGCTCCTGTGTGTAAATGGTGCAAATAATTGTCCAGACAATTCACAGTGACAGTGGGCATGATTTGTCCTGCCCTCCACATGCCCTGCCTAGGCAGCTATCTCGCCTAAACCTCACAAGAGTATTTCCAGTAGTGAGAACATGACCAGAGCGGATTATCTCAAGTTGCCTGTCTCACTTCAGACAATGTCCAGACCTGACTGCCAGGTCAGGGGTGGGTTGTTTTTTTTCCTCCATCATCTGACATTTTGTCTCCTTCTACTTGTCTAATATTTGGGTGGTTTGTTTGTTTGTTTTTTAAAAATAAAATATCTTTGCTTAAGAGCAAGCAAATTAGAGTTTCTTGAAACGTGTCCCCTGCTGTCCTCCTAGGTGTCCCTGTCTATGGCAGGTATCATGGCAGCCGACTCAGTGTCTCATACCTTACAAGTTCAGCAGTGGGATGGAGAGGTGAGACAGGAGTCGAAGCATGCCGCTGACCTTAAACAGCTAGACAATGGAGTCAAGATCCCTCCCAGGTGAGGTCAAAGCTCTATTATTTAATAAACTTGTTGTTCAGCAGCTCACATATTCTCTTCAAATTTGAAGAAAGATGGGGCTGTCTATATGTACAATAAATCTTAGAGTTGTCACAGGTGTATCTATTTCAGTCAAGATACTGCCTTTCTTCATTTAGGCTCCACTGGTTCAATATTGATCCTGTTCCCTTTTCAGTAATACATTATAAGAGAGAGAATGTTGTCATTTAAACTCTATAAAGTGTTTTTATTGAAGGCTTTCTCTTCTCTCTGTCGTAGCGGCTGGCGGTGTGAGGTGTGTGACCTCCAGGAGAACATTTGGATGAACCTGACGGATGGCAAAGTTCTGTGTGGCCGCAGGTACTTTGATGGCTCTGGAGGCAACAACCATGCTCTTCTCCACTACCAGGAGACCGGTTACCCACTTGCTGTCAAACTTGGTACCATCACTCCTGATGGTGCTGGTAAGCAGAAAAGGATTTGTTAATAATTGGTTTGTGTTGGTTTAAATTAAAAAATATAGATTAGATTAGATAAAACTTGATTTATCCTGAGGGAATTTTTTTTTTTAAAGGCTGCCAGGCGATCCGGTGCCACCATGAGCATCCCTTCTGATCATACATAGAATACACAATGTAGAATTTTTGCACCATATGGAGGTATTGCATTTTTCTGAAGCTCTGTCCCTGCGCTGTTTTGTTTTTCCAGATGTGTATTCCTATGACGAGGATGACATGGTACTCGATTCCAAGTTACCAGAGCACCTAACTCACTTTGGCATTGACATGATGACCATGGAGAAGGTGAGTTTTATGTATCTGCTGATTTTATTTTGGTTTTGTTCACTTATCGAGCAATGCAACCAAGTTGAGAGCTGTCAGATGTCTTCCTGGTTTTTAATGTTATGTTCTGATCAAGGTCTTGTAGATAGAAGTATTGATCAGTCTGCAGCTTTATGATTGGAGTGTTGTAAATTTAGACAGCGATATAGGACTTTTTTCCCCCCTTTCTCTTGGCAGACATCCAGACAATGGTGGTGCATACTTTTGTCTGTTAGTTAGCCATTGATTCTACAGTGTTGCAAAAATTAAGGTCTAAAAAAGTTAAGGTGTTACTGAGCTGAAAACACTTAAAAAATATACTTCTCTTATTGAATATATTACCCCCTTCTGATCTGGTTTTCATTTATGATTGCTTTTTGTTTTTTGGTTAACTACATATAACGTTGTGCTTTAATATAATTATTACTGCTTATCATATCAGCCTACTTCCCTCATTTCATTTTCTGAAACACCTGTTTCCTCTTTGAATCCCTCCTGTCTTTTATTTCTTGGCCACCTGCTTCCCCTCTTATGTAGAGTACCTACTACACAGCTGTCTTGTCTAAGATGTCTGTACCTCTCACTGTGTACTCTAATGTTATTTCTTTTCTTACTAATGTTGTTCTGTACACACCTAATGATGTTGCACAGACGGGGGTTGAAAGAATTGTGGGATAATAAAGCAGAAGACAGAATACAGCACTTACTGGGATATTATAGTTTTTTATCTGCCTGCCTGGTGTCATTACTGCATCATACTGCCTAATCTCATTGATCAAATCAAGGGGGAGGACATCAATGAATAAATATCTAAATACTAGTTTAGATTACACAATTGTCTTCCTTATGAGGAAATCATCTTAGGTTAAAGTACTAAACCTAAAGAATATTAAACAGTGTCATTGTTCTGTTGCATGATCCAATTTCAACCAAACTTCACTGTTGGTCAGATTGCCTCATATTTGACTCTGAAATACTTGGGTAACAGAGAAGGTCACGGTTGACTTGATGATGACTGTGAGGGGCCCAGGTTGTATAGCTACTAAACAAATACAAATCATCGACTCTTTATCGTGGTTGACAAATGGAACAAGATGTTTGTGCTGATTGGATTTCTCAGAATGTGCTGCTGTGTATTACCGTCAAACATCGCCTCTTCAATTCAATTTTATTTATATAGCTCCAAATCACAACAACAGTCGCCTCAAGGCGCTTTACATTGTAAGGTAGACCCTACAATAATACACACAGTGAAAAACCCAACAATCATATGACCCTCTTTGAGCAAGCACTTTGGCGACAGTGGGAAGGAAAAACTCCCTTTTAACAGGAAGAAACCTCCGGCAGAACCAGGCTCAGGGAGGGGCGGCCATCTGCTGCGACCAGTTGGGGTGAAAGAAGGAAGACAGGATAAAAGACATGCTGTGCAAGAGAGACAGAGATTAATAAAAAGTATAAGTAAAATCAAAAGGTGGAGAGTCCA
>VURO01008424.1:6394-25360 GCA_015108175.1 Pelvicachromis taeniatus
ACATCTTTAAGGTTGAACGAGTTGAAAATCTAGTTTCACACTCTACTTACTCACCCTCCAGGATTTCACATAAAGGTTTATTGATGCCTCAATCTGGTGAGCTCAGAGGCCACTGAAGGCACTTGAGTTTATTTAGGTGTGTAAAAAAAAAAAAAAAAAACACTTGTGAAGGCTATTTGGCCTTTGGAAGAGTGGTGCATGTAAGCACTCATTTAAAGTGGGTGCAAGGGAACCAGACTTTCAGCTTAACGTATTCACTGAGGTTGCCTCGGAGTCTGGTCTCTTTCATGCAATGTTCCTGTTTTGTAATCCTGCTATTAATGTACTGCATATAAGAGCAGGTCTATTAAAAGTTAATCAGCTTGTGCTTTTACTCGTATAATTTAAACTGTGGCTATAGTCTCCTCTTTGACATAAACGGATTGTGGTGCATCCGGTTTTTGGGGCTTTTTTTTCTTTACTTGGCAATATTTCAGGCTTTATCTAAAGCTTGAAGTGATGTGTTTTTGAAATGTTTTTATTTTAGAAAAGGTTCATTGTAAATTCTTTGTTATATTTTATTGTGTTTTTTCCCTTTACAGACATGTTTAAAAAAAAAGAAGAAAAAGCACACTCCTGTTAGGCATATGGCATTAAAGTCTCATGATTTCTTATGTGACAGTTTAGACCGAGGAGTAAAAAAAACTAGATCTGTATCTCGTTTAGAACCACATATGGAAGTGGCCCATATCAGGATGAGAAAAGACCAGACTCCGTGTGATTTGTTTCGTTCATAATTCTCATGAAAAATAAATACAACAACAAAAAATACATCTTAGCCTGCAGTGTAGCCTGCAGAGACAAACAGCGCTTTTGACTTAATATAGATGCTTAAAAGCTAGTCTGCTCACAGAAGCAATGCTAACTTTCTGAAGATCATTTTTTAGCATGTTCACAGCTTAATTTGCTATTCCAGCATGCAAAAATGAGCTTGGTTGGTCCCTATTTGGCCTTTAGAGCTTTCTTATTTCTTTTAAGGTGCTGGAAACATTCCTCAGCTTTTGGTCCATATTGACATGGCAGCATCACACAGTTGGTGTAGATTTGTTAGCTGCATATCCAACATGCGAATCTCCCATTCCACCACTTCTCAAAGGTGCTCTATTGTATTGAGATGTGGTGACTCTGGAGGCTATTTGGTTACACAGTGTCATGAGTAGGAAATCAGATTTGAGCTCTGTGACATGGTGTGTTAAGCAGCTGGGAGCAGCCACCAGGAGGTGGGTGTACTGTGGTCAGCCGCAATACTCAAGTATGCTGTGGAGCTTAAACGATGTTCAGCTGGTATAAGGGACTTAAAATATCCTAAAGAAATATCTCGCACACCATTACACCACCACTAGCATTTGTTTACACCACCATCTAAATGTGTCACAATGCCAATGTTTTCCAGTCTTCTAGTGTCCAGTTTGGTTAAAGCCATTTAAACTGTAGAATCAGTTTCCTGTTGCGGGACCCAGAGCGGTCCTCTGTTGCTGTAGCACATCTGCTCTAAGATTAGACTTGTTGTGCATTCGTAGACACTCTTCTGCTTGGTTGTTACAAATAATTATTTGATCTACTGTTGCCTGCCTTTTAGCTCAAAGGAGGCTGGCCATTCTTCTCTGACCTCTGACATGAACTGTTTTTTGTTTTTTTGCCAGATCCACTCACTGGATATTTTCTCTTTTTCGGGCCATTTTCTACAAACCCTAGACATGGTTGTTTTGAAAATTCCAGTAGATCAGCAGTTTCTGAAATACTCCGACCAGCCTGTCTGACACCAACTCAAAGTCACTTAAATCACCTTTCTTCCCCATTCTGGTGTCTTATTTTACACTCAAAGGAGTCACCCTATATGCTTCTGCACCGACTTCACTTTTCAGACCACAAAACTGCATAAAGTACTGCAACTTTAGACCAAAGTCTAGAGTCCCAGTCATACAAGTGGGCAAACAAATGACAGCCATTCAATACTGCTTGCCTGGGTAAAAATGTATTTGTCTTTATCTTTAAATGCTGCACAAATAAAGGATGACATTTCTGACAACTTGTTTTTAAATAAACCATGAAGCTGGGGATATACATAAAAACGGGGATATATGCAGTATCCAATCTGCACATTTAATAGTATCTTTTGCTTTTGAAGAACTTGAGAAGTAGCCTTTCCTTGGTGTCTAACCAGGCAGTAGAGACCAGCAGCTTCCCAGTGCTTCTTTGCATTAAAAAAAAAAAAAAAAGTTCTAATTCCGCCTTTGGGCTATGTAACTGTGTCACAAGTTATACTACCAGCAAATAAACTCAGCCGGCACTGTCAACAGTAGCTGGTGGTCCTGCTGAGAAAGGCTTTGCGACTTTGTCCCAGAGAGTTGTGCTCATGCTGTGTTCTCCTGTCAGAAGCCATTCTGTCTCATCCGCTCTCTGTCTCCATCTCCTAGACTGGGTACATACGCAAAGAGGAAATGTATCACAAATGCATGCAGACAAGCTTGCCCATGAATCAGAGACGATTAGATTAGATTTGTTTAACGTGCGCACACGCACACACTTTCTTTCGATTTCACCCTGTGTAAACTTTCCACTGCTACACTCTGTGTCATTCCTGTTGTCATTCTAATTTCATACGAGGAATCCTGCCAAGGCAGTAATGAACTCAAGTCATGAGGCAGAGGCCATGGCGAGTGGTTGTGAGCTGCGTGTGTGTAGCAGAGAAAAAATGAGAGACGGTAAATGCGAGGGTGGGAGGGAGGGGAATGGTGTTAAAGAGGGGGGTTGGCCAGGTTTATGCGCATGGCTTGTGCGCTTTTTGTTTGTGTGTGTTTCTGTTTGCCGTGTATAACACTGGGCTTGTTTTGTGTTAATCAGTGCAGTGGGGTGTATCATCTAAGCCGCTGTAATGTGTCGACTCCTTTATTCAATTTGAGCAGTAATCTCAGCGCTCCCCACTGGCCTGCCTTCATCAGCCCCCTGCTACAAAGCTAGCCTAACTTAACCAGAGAGACACAGAGAAGCAGAGAAATGCTGAACAGCCATTTTCTGGATCAAGATTATACTTAAAACACGTTTAGCCTGAATAAATCTCCTCATTACGCTGCATGCACAATTATTAGGCAAAAATTTACTCCTCGGGATTAAATTTATTGTAGAATAAATACAATGAGCCCGCTGTATCCAAAACTGAATATACATGTGCATAAGTATTAGGTGTTCGGTTATCAATATACTCAGTAAAGCATCTACGGAGTTGCTTTTTCTCTCCATCTGTTTATCATCAGATTTCACTGAAGCAGCAACCACAACCTTCTAAATGCTGTTTATAAAACCTCTGACCAAAAATCTATCGTGAGGTATTTCTTGGTCAATAATGATGCCTCAACTTGTAAACATTCTCTCTCTCTCTCTCTCTCTCTCTCTCTCTCTCTCTCTCTCTCTCTCTCTCTCTCTCTCTCTCTCTCTCTTATGTACAATCTTGTTGAATATTTGCAGCAAAACACGGACTGTCCACCGAGCATGCCTAAATAATTCAGCTATTGCAAGGGCATTGCATCTATATGAGTCTTTTTTTTTCTTCTGACTTTTCAGTATGAATTAAATCTATTTTTCATATGGAAACGTACCAAAGCTCTTTAGTGGCTATACAAATCTCAATAGGATTTCAAAAAGAAAATACAGATTTGAATAAAGTTAGATTAGGGTGACAAAAGTAATGCAGTGCTGGTGGAACATGGCTAACAAGGTTCACTGGCAACATCATGGCTGTAAAAAGGTCACTCAGAGAGCATGACTCTCTATGAAACACTGATGAGAAGAGTGTTCACTGCTTTGTTAAACACTGCATGAGCCAATAGTTTAGAATGACATATTTGTGGCGCTAACCTCCTATTGTACATGTCTTTTAAAAGATTTTTTTAAATCTCTTTGCGCAGGTGGTAAGACTAGAATACTCGAGGCAGAACACTTTCCAAATATTTGTGCACACAGTGTATGCTATGTGAATATTACTGTCAAGATGGACCTTGTTTGCTCAAGTCATTTGAGAGAGTTGTCTGCAGCTGCTTGAAGGACTTGAAGATGATGATGAGATTTATGGAACAATCCTTTAGCTGCGTGTCACCCTGCCCTCTGATTTGCTTATATTGAACTTCAGCACCAAGGACAGCACAAACAGTGGCTCCAGATTTCTTAGTAGCTGTTTTATGTAGCCTGTAACCTACTTGTTGCCATTTGTAGTCCTTAACCAGAGAGGAAAGTAAAAGTGGAGCACTGAAGCCAGACCACCACTCATGCTTGACTATGACCTCTATATCTGCTTTATAGTTGCTGCACTAAGCACCTCAGAGGGCAACTTCAAGTCAGAAGAGATTTTTATTTTTACAGTCTTAAATTTTTTTGTGTCACTCAACCTTATAACCTGTTTATTCCCCACAGCTTTTCTTTTCTTTTCTTTTTTTTCTTTTTACTGGGGAGGTTTTCCTGTCAAAAAATCTCAAATCCTGCGTGGACATGATATTGCAGGTTGTTTTTCTGAATTCTTTCAAGCTCATGACTGAGACAAGTGGCATGACATGTTTTGGATGTCCTTTAGATTCCGCAGAGTCCGTGTGTATCTCTCCCACTGCAGCCGAGTATGTCATGCACCCGTTTTACGCTTTCATGTCATACTGGTGACGACCCTCTGCCCCCCACCACCACCACCATCACCACCCCTTCCATCGTCCTGTAAAATGATATCACACGGTACAGCTGACACCGTCTCACTCTCACTGTTCTTTCTACCCCGCCCCACCGGGCACAGCGGTAGCAGGTGCCGAAACGCCCCCAGAGAACCTCGCTGAAAACGCGGCCATGCCGAGCGGTGACACTCTGCAGCCGGACTACCGCCTGGTCTCATCCGTCTTTAGCGCTTCACAGAGGGGTCGGATGCCATGAGATTTCCCACAGGCCCTCACTGGCTCCACGCTGTGAGTAAAACCGTGGTCAAGAGGGGATAACCAACGGCGGATAATGACGTGATGATTCCGGTTGTAGAGTCAGCACAGGGGGGCTCCGGGCACCTTTAATGACCGGTGCTGGGGAGGAAATCACTGGACTTTATTGTCTGTGGAGCCGCGTAACACCGGACCGACAGCGGTGCAAATAAGAAGAAGGGAAGAAAAGAAAAGAAACGTCTCTCTAACAGGTTGCTGAGACATTCAGTCCGAAAAGGTAGGGCATCCTGGGTTTACAGTCAACCGCGCGCCACTTAACAGCTGTGCGCATTAATTTATCTGCTTAATTGAGTAAAATGAAGCTAATCAGTGATGTAACAGCTGTTGAATTGACCTCCAGCCGCCAATTCGGTTAAAGCATTTCATGTGTTTATATGGGAAAAGTAAGGATTTTCAGTTTTATTTCGCCAAAGAAAATCGTCTTTACTGTAGTAGTAGTTTAGACGTTACTTGAAATGATGTGGGCAGTAAGGTGAGTAAAATCGATTTTTATTTTCAGATGGTTTAACATCTATCTCACATCTCTTTCTAGTAATTTTGCGTACAGTAAAATTGCATTGGACTAGGATGAAAAAGATGTCAGAGGTTATTGTAGCGTGAATGACCATAAAATGTGCTGTATTTCGCACGATTATGACCATTTCCATATGTCTTATAATATGAGCACTGACCGGGAGCAAAATGTGTCAGTGATTGTGTGAGCGATTAATGATGTGAAAATTGATGGATTTTTTTGATGGGAATGCAGACAGACCCATCCCCACTTTGAGACAAACTCGTCCATTTACTGTAGCCGCAGTGCTGACCACATCACTGCTGGGGCCCTGAGGCATCTCTTGAAATCATTGTTATAACTGATGTCAGGTCTTTTTTGGGGTTTTCCAGGGGGGATTTGCAGCACAGCTGAGAATGCTCTCCCCCAGATGCTGACTTCTAAAGGTAAGGGTGCTTTTTGCACAGCTATGTCTCTGGCACATACAGTACACACACTGTTTGTTACAGGAAGCCGGCACTGTAAACCTTTGGCCACAAAGTTGTTCGTGCAGTGCGTCTGATCTCAATTCTGAACCCCTGGGCAAACTGTGCAAATGAAAGTTGTGTTTCTGCTCTTGCTGTGGATCTCCAATTCAGATCTCAAGAGCGTACTTGGATTTCTGCATACCCCACCCACCCTTTTTTGCAAATACTCTGACAGAAATTCATCCCCAGAAACCCTGAGATGCATTCAGTCATAAATAATACAGAAAAATAATTGACAATGAGGTAATTAGGACATACGCTAACCGCATCAAACTCAACAGGAGACCTGATTAAGTTCATGTGCTGTCAGTCATAAGGAAAAATGTGTATTTCTGAGGCTCATTTTCTGAGTATTTCATAATGAAATCTAGCACAGACACACACCACATTCCTCCCTCTGGCTGCCTTTGTTCCCTTCTGCACCCTTCAGATAGTGGGTGTTACTGTCTTATATGTGGATGTGTTCTTCTCTTCACACGCTGAGATGAGTGCTTTCAGAGGCAGACAAGGCAGAAAAGTCCCCGATTTTACTACCTGGCTAAATTGTCCTGTGATGGAAAAATATTGTTAAAGGAATGATACCTGAATAATTGAAACCCCGGGGCTTTAAAATTGCAGGGACCTGCTGTGATTTTCGGCGCAAAGTTGAAGGCCACCTCAACAAAATATTCATATCATTATTTAAGAGTGTGTATTTCATTCAGCCACTCAGGCACCGCCACCTTTGACTGCTTCCCTACTCTCCCTGTTTGATCCCTCCCTGCTCTCCTTCTCTCTCTTTTTTTCCTTTCTCCATTTGCAAACTCATCTCTTTATTTATATTTAAAAAAATCATCCACATGCTAACCCTTATCCATATCTTTTAGCTCTTATTAAAAAAGAACTTAAAAGGGACATATCACCCTTCTGATATACTCACTTTCTTTATATCTGTAATAAATGATAAGGGGATTCAAATATGTTGATTTCCAGAAGGAATAGCTCACAACAATACAAGTAAAAACAAAACAAAAAAACAATTAAAAGATCTTCAAAAGTAATTCATTAATTAGCTTTTTTTTTTTTTTTTCCAAATACTGAATTTATATGAGTTTTGAGCTGCGAGACATCCATTCATCCATCTTCTGATGCTGGATGCATCTCCGACTCATTTGGAGGGACATCAAGGCGTTTCCAACCCAGTCGAGAGATGTAATCTCTACATCATGTCCTGGGTTTGCCTCTGGGCTTCCTTCCAGTAAGACATGCCTGAAGCACCTCACTTGGGAGGGACCCAAGAAATGTCCTGGACAGATGCCCAAACCACCACATCTGGCTCCTTTTGATATGGAATAGTTGCAACCCTTTGCTTTCAGACTCAGCTCTTTGTTCACCACAAGAGATTGGCATAGCATTCATTCTTTCATGAAAAAGACCCCCAGATACTTAAACTCATCCAATTTGGGCAGTGCAGTCTAAATAATGTTAGACCTCATAATAATATTCATAGGCAAGCCATGAACTACCCTAACGTTCAAGTCTGTCCTTTCAATGATAGATAATATTAACAGTCTGCCAGCAACACGTCAGGGGTTTATGATTTGGTACATGGCCTAATCATTTAGTTTTGGTATTAAACTGGGTATAAAGAATCAAATACTTGTACTGGTATTGGTGGTATTGTGGCATTCCTAGTCTGTGACACTTTAGACAATTAAAACTGGTTTAAAATTAGGCTTGAACAGGACAGGGAAGGACAGCAGAGTTCAGTATGAAAGATTTTTTTTAAAAAGTAGCATGAGAAGCACAAATAACGGTGCTCTGGTGAGTTTATATTGTTGGTTTCACTTCAATGCAAAGAAGTTTCTTGTATATTATGGCTGTCTTTTCTATGGGAAGTTCTAAGCTGAAGGACCAGCATTATGTGAGGTTTTTCCTTCTTGGCTTCACTCTCTTTTTCCACTTCTTTGTACATTTCCTCATGATAGTTTCTGCTGTTTCCTTCCAGGAATTTGCTAATATCTGTGAGTCCTTATATTGAGGCTATAGGTATTATTCTTTCACTAACCCACTCAAACATGGTGGTGAAAAAGCAACCATAAATAGGAGAAATCGACAGTAGTGGACAAATCACGATAGTTGTGTGGTAACATTTCTAGAGAAATACACTTCAAGTTTTAGCATACGTTTTCAGAAGACTGTGTGATTATGACACGTGTACAGTATAGATTTAACACAAAGTATAAATCCCCTGTTAGGGAGTCTTGGTAATACTGATATGCAGGTTTTGTTATCTTCAAACATAACTAAGCCACATGCTTTACTCTCTCTCCTGTAGTTTGCCTTTTGTGCTCATCGCCAACTGGTCGTGTCTGCCCCTCCCTGAGCCTCGTTCTTTCTGTTAAAAGGGAGTCTTTCCTTCCCACTGTGGCCTACTGCTTGCCTACAGGGGGTTGTGTGATTGTTGGGCTTTCTATCTAATATTGTGAGGTCTTTACCTTACAATATAAAGCAACTGAAATGATGTACACAGTAAGGTGCTGTTGTGATTTGGAACTATATAAATAAACTGAATTGAATTGAATTGAATTAAATTTCATCCCCGTTTCCAGCCTTTGCTGCAAACCTAAGCTAATTTTCCTTTTAGCTTCAGATTGACTGAACAGATAAGGGATCACTTTTCATCTAATGATCCGCTGTCATCCATTGCTTTACCGTATAGCATAGAGTTTTCTAATTAAAGTTTCCTGTCAGAGCTTCTCTAATTTCCACAGTTCACTCAGGCATCACATGGGAGAAGAACCTCCCAGCTTCACAACACTAATCATCACCACATCGTCCCACATGAAAGTTCTGAGGGAAGCGCTGTTTTTAACTCTTCAGCATTCGATCAGGGGTGTTTTTGGTTGTGCGTGTGTGTGTGTGTTCATTTGCATGCAGCTGTATGCGAGGATCGTTTCATTTCCCGCAGAGAAAACGAATTAAAATATGACACCTCTCTCTTCTGCCTCTCATCTCGTGCTCTTCACTGTGTTAAGAGATGGCAAAACTGCTAAATATAGTTCTGCAAGTGGAGTGTGAAACCTCTTCACCTCTCTCAGCGTTTCTAACATTGCGGAGGTCGAAATGAGAGGATTTTGTGGTAGCTTGAACAAAGGTTTAATCATCTTTCTAATGAACTCGTCATGTGCATGTTGTATGTGAACCAAAAAGAGAGGGAGAGGAGAAAAAAGCAGAACAGGAAGAAGAGTCAGTTTTTTCTTTTCTGTACTTCAGCAGGCTAATTTGATTTTTAAATAATACTAATGATAAAGTATATGCTAGAGACCAATATAACATCAGGGTAAATATGGTGTGATGCAGGATAACAGATTTAGTTTTTTTTAGCATGGAAATGCATCTACTACTGTGTATTTGTGTTAAAATTGATGATTTATTGTCTTTGCATGTAAGAATTCTTGTTTTTGTGGCCTTTAATGGCTTTCCACAAGCAGAGAAGAAAAGGAGGCTAGTCAGAGACTATAACAACTCAATGCCTTGCATTTTCTATAAGGAATGTTCCCAACCTGCGATTGTTAAATTTGTCTGCTGTATCATTAAGCCAGTCAGTCGAGTCAACTTGCTGAATGTTTTAGGCTGTTTCCACACAGATACATTCATTGGACAGCTGAGAATACATTCATTGAGCCCAAAGGATCAATAAAGTTGTGGTGTTGTGGTTGGATTTTTCTTTCTGAAATCTGCTTTCAAAGTCAGCTACCTGGTAAAGATTTTTTTGTTTTGTTTTGTTTATGCACACAGACTTTTTGAGACTCCGATGCTCAATAAAGCCATCTTTCTATGTTCTTTTTGATTAATCAATTCATCTTTTAGTCTACAAAAATGCCAAAGAATTCCCAGAAGATTCCAGAAATGTCAGAAAACCACCAAGGACAAATTCTTGATGCCTAAGATCATTCATAACAAATGAAATCTAACAGTGTGGTCAAAAAGTATAACAACTCCACCAATATAAAGCAAAAAGCATGACCTGATTTAAACTTTGTCCCATCGAAGTTTCTCCTTGTGCACCTCTGAAACCTTCCAGCACTGCTGCTATGTTTAGATCATTAATTAGAAGTCCTGTTTTTACCAGTTGTATGTGCCTATTTGTGGCAGCACCATGAACCTCAAGCTTGGGTGAAAATCAAACACAAACTTCTCTTTAAAACTCAGCCAACCTGAAAGCCAAGAATCATCACTGCTGATGAGAAGCAGGTGGTCGTGACAGTGAATTCTCTGCCTGTCCCTAGCATCCTCCACTGTCACACCAACCCTCTGCATGTCCTCTGTCACTACTACACTTTGTGTCAGTCCCACCATCTCCAAACCAGACCTCATTGCATGTCTCACTGCTGGTTTGGAAACCTTCCCTTTCACTCTTGCTGCTATCCCTCTGTCACAAATCACCCCTGACACTCATCTCCACACACTCCACCGGGCTTGCACTCTCTTTTCACCTCTCTGTTGCACTGTCCGTCTGACGGTTGACCCCCAGATACTTAAACTCATCAACCTTCACTCCTTCTACTGCTTGCAGATTCATTGTTACACCCGTCTCCCTCTCAATCACACACATAATCTTTCATGCTTCTTCCGACTTTCATTCCTCTTCTCTCCGGTGCGTATCGTCACCTCTCCAGGTTTTCTTCCACCTGCTCTCTTCTCTCAGTTAATCGACAGTGAAAATAATAATGAGCTGAAGCCAAAATTGAATTTTTGCCCAACCCTGCTAGACACTCAGCCTTTTGAGTCAAGAGGAACAATGTTGCTGACTGCTTAAGAGCCTCCCTCTCTCTCATTTGCACATACACTTTACATCATTTTTTTGGCAACTCTCAAAATCCCTGCAAATCTCAGGGATTTACATTTTCTTCAGCACTGCTTTTGTACAGTGAGGAAGTGGATCCTTTGTTTCTGTGATTGAAGCTGACTTGACAGATACATTCTGTATAACTAGAGTGTACAGGTCACCTGGGACTGGTACACACATAATGACTTTTTGTAGCTTCTGTGTTGTGGAAATCAGATGCCTGTTGGCTCCTCTGAGACGGCTTCATCCCCCTTCTTCAGTGTCACTTGTCCAAGTCAGCCACTGACAAGATTCTGGCAGATCCTTCTTTCAGACCACAGTTAAATCTGAGGGTTTTATGTGGTATTGTGTGTGTGTGTGTGTGTGTGCTTCCCAGCTGAATCAGACAGCTCTGAACCCACTGGGAGTCATACATGAATTGTGTTGGATAAGATGACAGCATTAAAGTTGAGACTTCCAACCTCTGTCACTTGGCGTGTTTGTCTCTCCAGTCTACTGGAAACTCTCTAATCTGAGGCTTTACCTCAGCGCTCCCCCTCTAGCATAATTTGGTCGCTTGTTAGTCAAAGTGACTTATTTTTCTTTCTAGAAAGATTCCATTGATGCGCCTTTGTTGATATATTTCAGAGAAGGTTATAAATTTTGTATCTGTGTCCCACAGTAGTTGCACACAGGTCTTGAATTTAAGTTGATAGCCTGAGCCTAGAATGATGTATAGTGTGTTGGAAAAAGTAGGATATTCTTCAAAGAGTAAACGAGAGACAAAGAGAATCAAGAAAAGATAAGATGCACAAAGAGGAGTAAGGAGACATGAGATTGTGAGCTAGACAGGGAGGGGATGGAGAAACGGGGCGCAAAAGAGACTTCACATCGCTTTTAACGACATTATCGCAGCCCATGGTGTATATAATTTAGTACGATGACGCAATGGAAGATACTGCAGAAGTGAGCTTTCTGAGAGGGAGGCTCGCATGTTCATTTCAGGCCACACACATACCGAAAAAGATCTAGTGCTTTATGTGATTGTGCTATCCATTTAAAATAGTCAGAGGTTCCAGTTTATTCATTGTTCAGGGCTAAGATTTATGAACTGATCTGTCGCTGCTCTTTATGAAGGGTCATTAACCTCATTAATGATACATTGGACAAATAAAAAGGGACACGAAACAGCGAAACCTCTCGCTGGCAGCTGACCAAGCCACCCAATTATGAACTATTCTTTTTATTTAACCTTCCTGCTGAGATTTACCAGATGTCAAAATATCAAATCCCAGAACAGTTAAATCTATTAATTAGTCAATGAAATGTAAATTAACTGCAAATTACTGCTTTAGAAAGCTCACAACTTTCACAAATGTGCATTAATATAAAAGGAAGTTGGGGTTTGTTTTTTTTTTCTTTTTGTTCGAATCCATTTAATTGGCATAATTAAATGCTGTTACTCTAGTGAGAAATATCTGGATGTTTTAGTTAATCAAGTTGAACGGTAGATAAATAGAGACTTCTGGTGTTGTAATTACTATAATGGCAGTGCCTAAAATGAATAATTCTGCCTGAACGCAGCCATGCAAATTTATCTAAATTAATGTCAAAATCATGAAATTTAAAAGCTGATATAAGAGGTCACTCTCTGAGCAGATTAATTTGGGTATTCTGCGCTGTGGTTGTTTGTTTATTTAGTATTTTGATGTCACTGCCAGTAAAATGAAATTAAGACATCCACACACACACACACACACACACACACACACACACACACACACGTGTGCGGCATTCTTTATCGCTCGCACGCAGCTAATTTAGTGCTTTCTCTCAGACAGGCTTGTTTAGAAGCAGATCTTTTTGAGGCTAGACAGTAAATTTGCTGTGCGCGTTGGAGATAAATATACGTGCAGCTGCCTTGATTTCTTTTCCTTTTTTTTTCTTTACACTACTTCAGTTCTTTTGTGTCTCCGTGTCAATCAGATCTGTTTGCTTAAGGTTATTTACCTGCAAAGCAAAGGGGAGAGGAATTGGGTTCATGTAACAATATCTCCTGATAATATCCAGGAGGTTTCATGGTGGCAGCTATCAGCGCAACAGTGAGAGGTGATTTTGAAACTGTCACAGTAAAAAAAGGACAAGCGACATATCGCTTGAACGTATTATTATGCTGAGACTGTGCTGCACATACTTGTATGAAATGCCACACATATTATTAGTATGCAGAGAATGTGCTGCTGCATTCAGCAGGTTAATTCAACCACACATTGAGTGTTATTTTTCAATTCAAAACAGCTCCCAGTTGTTTTAAGTATTCTGGAGTGAGCGTGATTCATTCTGTTTAAAGCCTATTTATGGATATATAGAAAGAACAGATTCTTTGTCATGAAACAGCAGCTGTAATACAAACCCACCAGCCACTTCATTAGGAGCATGTGGCAGAACTCTTTTTTTGCCTTCAAAACTGCTTTAATTCTGCATAGCATAGATTCAACCGGGGTGGCTGTAGCTCAGGTGGTAGAGCAGGTCAGCTAACGATTGGAAGGTTAGTGGTTCGATCCCTGGCTCCCCTAGTCTGCATGCCCAATATCCTTGGGCAAGATACTAACCCCAACCTCTCCGATGCATCCATCCGAGTATGAATGTGTATGAATGTTAGAGCACTAAAAAGTATAGAATAAAGTGCTTGTATGAATGGGTGTGAATGAGGTTGTTGTATAGAGTGCTTTGAGTACTCTGGGAGAGTAGAAAAGCGCTATGTAAGAATCAGTCCATTTACCATAACCGGATGCTGGAAACGTTCTTCAGAGGCTTCGGTTATTATTGACGTGATAGCATTATGTATTTGCTGCAGAGATATTGCTTGCACATTCATGATATGAATCTTTCATTCCACCACATCCCAAAGGTGCTCTATTGAATTGAGATCTGGTGACTGTGGAGGCCATTTGAGTACAGTGAACTCACTGTCATTTTCAAGAAAGTAGTTTGAGATGATTTGAGCTTTGTGACATGTCATGGTAACCTGCTGGAAGCAACCATCAGAAGATGGGTACAGTGCGGTCATAAAAGGATAGACATCGTCAGTCAGGGACAACACTTGTGTATGGTGTGGTGTTTTAAACAATGCTTGACTGACAGGGCCCCAAAGACTTCCAAGAAAATAACCCCCAACCCTTTACATCACCTGCAGCAGTTTGAACTGTTGATACAAGGTGAGATAGAGTTGTGCTTTCATGTTGTTTATACCAAGTTGTCAACCTGTTATTCTAATATCTTACCAGAAATCAGCAGACCAGGTAACATTTTTATTAGCTAATTTTGTTTTAATAGCTAATTTTGGTGGGCCAATGTGAATTGTAGCCTTAGTTTCCTGTTTTTTAGACAGCAGGAGTAGCAGCGTGTGTGGTCTTCTGCTGCTACAACAGAAGACCACACACACTGCTTCAAGGATTTGATGTATTATCCATTCACGAATACTCATTTGCGTTCCTTTGTTGTTATGAATGTATTATTTTAAGTTACTGTTGCCTTCCTGTCAACATGAAGCAGTCTGGCCATTCTCCTCTGACATCAACTAAGCACTTCTTCAGACTTGTGCAGCAACGCATTGAGTTGCTAAACAATTGCGTGGTTAAATATAAATTACAGAATTATAGAATTATAGAAATGATCAGCGGGATAGCACAACAGCGGGTGCGTGGTGTTTCTCGTGCCAATTATTTCCTCTTGACAGAAGCATCTTTTTCATCCTGCAGGAGTTCCACAGAGAGGTGATTTTGAGAGTAACACTCCACAGGCCTGCTATGGTTTCTTACCTTCTCTCATTCTCCCGCTGTCTTCTGATGTGGGTGTTCAGTTGGTTTGTTGGAATTCAGACCTGACGGCGCCTTGAAAAGATTATTTTTGCCTGGAGCACTTAACCTCTGAAAATTAAAAAAAAAACAAAAATAAAACATTAGCCCTGAGGCTACTGCCTGCCGATGGGTTACAAATTAAAGAAATAGTTCAGTATTGCAGGTCAGCATTCCTCTCGTGTCAGTTCATTGAGTGTTGAGCTGAAGCTGGGAGGGGATGAGCTCAGCATAAAGACAGAATGGAGTGCTAAACAGCAAACCCTTGATGTGCCAATGTTTAAAAATCCAACTGCTCTCATTTGTTTTATCCCTAAAAAGGAAATGACAGAATTAGAATTTGTGATATCCTATTTATGCACAGTAACCTGCAAAAATATGGTCATGTTCAATTGCAGCTCAGCAAAGAGCTAATAAAAAAATCACACTATTTGAATCCAATAACAATGTAATTAGATAATTAGTAAGTTTTAAAGATGTCAGTAGACCTAGTTTTGGGTATGGACAGACTTCTGGCAAATACAGTTTTTAAAGTAAAGAGTCTTATAAATGTTCCCTGTTCTCTGCACAAATACACCAGAGCTTGTCATACGATTCAATCAGAAACAGAATCATTTGAATCATATATCACCTGGACTCAATCTAAATGAACACCTTTTGGGGGCTTTGAAGCAAAGCAGCTTCGCTTTTTTACATCGTGAAACCCATGAGGATTTTTATTTTGGAAGAATGGCATTTTTGCATTTGTACACAAAGCTGTTTAGCACTTACTGGTGTATTTTATATTATCACCCATCTGTATCCGCGAGGCCTGAAGCCAACGGATAAGTTCAATGTCAGCTCATAATAGCCAAATTGTTACTATGTGTTTCATCAGTTGTAATTGTATAATAATGGCATATAAATACACTAATCAGGCTTATTTTTTGGTTATTTTTTCAGGCATTAGAAAGCTTTGCTGAACGTAAGTATGCTAACTATTCTGCAGAAAATTCTTACATTACTGATATCCAAATGTGTTCTTGACGTATTTTTCTCTCTTTTCTGTCATTGATGATTCTGTCTCTCTTTCTATGTTGTTTCTGTGTGAAGGGTTTGATGGAGAGCTGGTCGGATGTCAGCGGGAACTATTGTCATAACCGGAGGAATACTTGCCGGAGTGATACTGCTGTGCATTGTAGCAGTTCTCTGTTACTGTAGACTCCAGGTATTACTATGCACATTCATGTTTCTTGGTCTTTTAGGCAGTTTGCTGTTCACCCAGAAGCTCTTTTTACATTACTGATGATTACTGGCTTAACAAACTCAACTAACTAATCTAGTTTGTGACAGTGTGCAATGAACTTGCAGTCTCATTGCCTTTGAAATACTTGCTTCAAAGATGGACACTCAGCTGCCGTCTTAAAGCAAATTTGCTGTTTAAAAATGGCAAATTGACACAGTCTGCTATTAGTCTGCAAGTAAATAGGCTGAAGTTGCCCGTTACTTGCAATGTGTTTGATATAATACTGTGATAAATTAGAGCAAAAAGCATTGCCATCTACATGCACACTAATTCACACAAATTGGAAATTTGCATTAATTACTTACATTCAGAGTCCAGACTGAACTTCTCGAGCTTGAAACAGAAATGTTTCCACAAATAGTGGCATAGTTGCTCCAGGATGGTCATTTACTAGCAAAATAACATAGATGCTAGCCACTTGCTTTTATTAATGAATATAACCACAAGGCACAGATGGTTGCTAAACAAATCATTTGGTAGCCTGCTGGGTCAAGTCCACTAATCGAAAGAGACACGTTGCAGACTAGTTGCACTTGTTGCCACAGATTGATTAGGTTGATTGCAATCTGTGTGCATTTAAAAATTTTGATTGCTATTATTTGCAAATCTTCACCACTCAGGTTCCAGTGACGTAAAGGTTAAGACAGACAAATACACAGTAAAAAAAACAAGAAATTTAAATACAGAAAAGTAGTAACAGGAACTCAGTACTCAGCTGTCGGACCTCCAACAGGCCATGTCCATGTCCGCAACAGAGTATAAGCTAGGCTTCAGTCAGATTGCAATTGTTACAATAGAAACACTCAAACAAAATAGTGAACGGACAAGCAAAAGTGGTTGCCGTGAGATTGATTTTGTTGAACGCTCATCCTGGAGGTGACCTACTTGCTATTGTTCCCTGAATTTGCCAAAAATTCACTTCAGTCACTGGACAATTCAAGGATGTTGCAGTGCTATTTTTAATCTAGTGAGACTGAGACATAGCCCAGTCTAATTGTCTGCCAGCCTAACATGGTTTTCCACACTCTGTGTCTTGTTTATGTAATGTGGCACTCTAGTACCAAGTTACAGCTGGATCTGGTTACAATAAAAGCAGATGTGGTGGCCAGAGGAGTCAGTGGTTCAACATTTGCACAAAGCACAGTGCAGATTGCCCTTCCAAAGCCTAGTGACAGCTGTCTGAGTATACTGTCAGTCTTTTCACCTACCTCTGAAAAAAAATAAATTAATTAATTACCACCTTGTCAAAATGAATATTGTCACTGTTCATATTTTTATTTTTATGTCACAATTTTATTTTGATGTGATAAAAGAATCAGAATCAGTCAAATTACAGAATGTTTAACAACACACCCAAACCCTTTTTCTTCTTGCTCACACCCTGGTGCCTTCTTTGTCATCCTCCTGCAGTATTACTGCTGTAAGAAAAATGATTCTGAGGTGGACGTGGCCTCCATGGCAGGAACGGATCCTCTCTCTCACTTTCCATGCAATGCCTGCAACGCCCTCGCCATGGACGGCACTGCCATCACCCCCGTCTCTCTGGATCAGCTGGATTCAGGTTCTCACCACTGTCCCAGCTGTTCACCGTACACCCTGCGCTCGGGACTCACAGACGACATGCGTAACGGAGGGGAGCGGCTGGGCTTCCATACTTACTACGAGAACCCGTCTGTATCTCTTCCCCTGTCGGTTCACCCTCAGAGCTCCTCCCCTCTGAGCTACTGCAGTCCCTCGGACACGTTTCCTCCCCCACCGCGCTCCTACAGCACTGACGTCTGACCTTTGCCTCACTGTACAGACATACACACACACACCTACAGCGTCTAGCACATGCCCTTTTATTTGAGACTAACTTCAGGTAACTGATTAGGAGACAGCACAATTATACACACACACTCACACATGCCCATATTACTGTACATGCGCGCATAATTTGCAGGGAAGTGACCCATAAACTAAGCCTACTGACAGAGCCCCATGGTGGGCAGCAGATCTGGGCATGATCTGCAGCAGGGAATTATTACATGAAATTGGCCACATTACTCTTTAAAACACATCTTTTAATCTCAGTGAGACTTTTACTTGGCTAAACAAAAAGTATAAAAGTACTATTAGAGTTAGCATCTCATTGAGCCCAGTCATACATGACAGTGTTTTTAGTAAATGGCTCAAAGGTTGGAGCCAGTCTACACATATGATCAGGGACACATAACAATGCTTTTAGTATAGAGTACGCTCACACAGGCCCCAGGCAGAAAAACAGGTAAGGTTTGTGGGCACAATGTTTAGTCATGATAAAATTGTGACATATAGAATTAGTTTTTTTTAATTTCTGTAAAGTTTTGTGAATGTAATTATGTAATTTATGGAGAAAAAAATTATTTAAAAGGATACATTCTCAGTATAAATGAACATCTTTTAATTAGTACTAAATTACAAACATGTTTCATTAAACTCAGTGGAAAAACAATAAGGACATTATTTGCAAATTCTGCATTAATAAGTAATTTGGCAGTTATTTACGACTCAGGACCTCAGTTGCATTAGATTAGGTGAACACAGAGCCTATCATCTCATGTTTAGCTCATTCTCTGGCAAAAGGGTGCTCCTGGATGCAGGGATCAAATAAAAACCACCGTTTTTCTGGCAGCAGACAAATGTCAGCCTAATCTGAAGAATGACATAGTTACAAAAACACAGCTAGATATAGTGCTACATTTATCATTCACCCTCAGTATGATAAAGATTAACCACATAAATACCTTTCTCTTATGTGTGAATACTTTGAATTTATTTTTAGCAGCATTTTCCACTCAAAAAAATCAAGTGTGACTGCTGATGACGAGGCGCCAGAGCTGAGACACTTGATGAAGGCATGCACAACCCCATATATGACCCCATTACTTCAATTATTCTTATTCTTTTCTCCAGTTTCTCCCTTTTTCCCCTCTGTCGCAAAGGGTTAATGGTAGTGTGAAGCTCTTA
>VURO01008424.1:25380-44253 GCA_015108175.1 Pelvicachromis taeniatus
GCACAGCCTCCCCCCCCCCCCCCCCCGGCCACTGCAGCTTACACCACATGAGGGCTAATAGCTATATTAACTACTAATGGAGCGTAATTGTTTTTATCCAGAAGAAAGACAAGAACTACAACTTTTTAAGCCTTTTTTTTTTTTTTTGTTCTTCTTGCAGGATACCAGTCAGTCTTTGAGAAAAGTGTCAGTTTAGTCTGCTTCTGTTTTCACTTCTGACCATGAAATTGTCATGAAACTGAAGAGGGTTTGTTCCGCAGTGTCTTCCATAGAAGCTGATGTATTTACCTTTTCTGTGCTTACAGATTGTGATGTGTGAAAGCAGATTTTTAGACATGTGAAAAGCAGAAAAGAAAGCTGCTGTACCATATTTAATTATCTTAAAGCTTAGGTTTTGTATCTATATATGAGCCATCATATCTGCTACAGTACGGTAATAAGATGCAGTGTCATTGCAGTATATGCCTGAATCTATATATTTTTTAAGGAGTATTGTAATTTTTTGTGAGGGATGTCGGGGTTTAGACGTATTTCAGTATTTTTTTCTCTTCAGTTTTGATTTCTTTCTGTGTTCCTGTGCACTCCTGACAGCTGCGCAGGAACACAACTGTGGAAATGGCAATTCAGCTTAAAATGTTCCATAAATTGTGCTAGAGGTGTGAAAAACACGGGCAAATGTGTGAAACAGTGATGTAGGCTATTATTTAAGATATAAACTATATTTATTCACTATAATGTCACATTGTTTTCACTGAGCTGTAAGCTTCATCATATTTCCTTATTGTCTTGATCTTACAGTCTCTTGTTCAGAAGTATCTTCTAAATTTTATGCAGTACTGTGGAAAAGTCTTGAGCCACATGTCATTTCTTTATGGGAAAAATGGGAAATGGGGGCAGTGATATCGTGAAACATGTGCAGACATACGCAGAAATACAGTTTATAAGGCAAAGAAAAAAGTTTGTACAATTCTAGCAAGCCTAAAAGTGAATTTTTAGGTATGACCACTTTTACTCTTCAACACAGCCTGAATGCTCTTAGTCAGCTTTCTTGTAATTTCTTTGAGAAGTCTTCAGGAATAGCTCTCCAGGCTTCTTAAAGGACATTCAAAGCTCTTCTTTGGATGTTGGCTGTTTTTTATTTCATTCTCTGTAGGTATGATCCGTTATAGTAATATCCAGGCTCTGGGGAGTCCAACCCATGACTGATGACCTTAGGGTACTTTTCAGCGTTCATAATTCCATCAATTTTGACAAAATCCCCAACACCGCTCACTGAAATACAGCCCCAAACCATGACAGAGCCTTGCTGTAGAAGCTCACTGTTGATCTCCTACATACATGCTGATGACTATTTGAGTCAAAAACCTCAAATTTGTACCTCATAAGACCTGTTTTTGATGATTTTCAGTCCAATTCTTGTGTAATCAAGCATATCTCAGCCTTTTCAGCCTGTTTGCCTTCCTTAAAAATGACTGTTCGTCTACTATAGATCTGCTACTTCTTCTTTTTGTTCTCCTCCGGTCCGCTTTCCTCTCATTTCTTAAAGACACACTGCACAGCATGCTGAGATATGGAGAGTTTTCAGGAAATAGCTCTTTGGTAATCACCTTGTTTGTGCAGAAATAGCATTTTAAGCCAGTCAAACGATGTTATCTTTGGCATTTTTTGTAGTTTCAATGAAATAAATGAGAAAATAAATGTTTTTGCAGCAGACTTCTAATAACAAAGTGCCCAAAGATACAATTTAAAATTGTTTCGTTGCTAATTTGTCTGGTACGTACAGACATGATGCTGGCTCATTACTTGGATTATACATTACTTTTTTATGCTTGTTTAATTCATAGGTCAGCGCAAACATTCCTCTGAAAATGGTCAGGCGCAGGAAGTGGACTATTGCTCAAAACTAGTTTAAAAATACCAAAACGTCTGCCTCCTTAGAAGCTAAATCCAAATAATGGAGTGCTGACTTAAGACTTTTGCACAGTGTTGTATGTAAATTGCTTTATTGTATTTTCTTAAAATGTCTTTGTCAGTTCAGCTGTTCACTGAACATTGGTGTTCACGGCCACGTGCCCAACAAATATCCCCTTATTCTAATGAGAGAGGCTCAGTGTTTGTGCTCACAGGTTTGCCGCACCATAAAGAACACAACTGTTGTGTCAAACTTAACTTTTGTTTCCAGGTTACTGTTTCTTTCTTTAAAACAAAACCACTCTGCTATGACGTTAGGAAAATCCACAATGTTTCACGTAATGTTCCTTTTTTTGAGGAGGAATAAATATATAGATATGTGCATATTCTTATGGTCTGTCTTTTCCACACAGTGACGCAGACAGTAGATTCACAGGATGTTGAAATCAGTTTCTGGTCACAGAAGAAAAAAAACCAACAGAAAAGAAAAGAAAACCACAGACGTACACCAAAGTCAAAGGTTGGGACACAGCTTCTCATTTAATGGTTTTTCATTGTATAGTCTCACTGGAGAAAACTATGAATGAACACATATGGAATTATGTAGTAAACAACAGAAAATGTGAAACGCCTCAAAATATGTTTTACATTTAAGATTATTGAAAATAGCCACCCTTTGCTTTGATTATTGCTTTGCACACTCTTGGCCTTCTCTTAGTGAGCTTCATGATGTAGTCACGTGAAATGATTTTCACTTCACAGGTGTGCTTTGTCAGGGTTTGTTTGTGGAATTTCTTGCTTTTAAATGGGGTTGGGACCATCAGTTGTGTTGTGCAGGAATCGGGTTGGCACACAGCTGACGGGCCTATTTGACAACTGTTAGAATTCATATTAAGGCAAAACCAGTCAGCTATGTAAAGAGAAACAACAGTTTATCATTACTTTAAGAATTGAAAGTCAGTCTGGAAACTGTGAATGTGTCCTAAGTGCAGTCGCAAAAACCAATCAGGCCTTTCTGGTCAAATAGCTGCTAAGAAACCACTACCAAGGAAAAACAACAAGCAGAAGAGATTTGTTTGGGCCAAGAAACACAAGGAATGGACATTAGACCAGAGCTCCGTGCTTTGGTTTGATGAATCTAAATTTGAGCTCTTTGGTTCCACTCGCTGTGTCTTTGTGCGACGAAGGAAAGGTGACCGGATGGTCTCTACATGCATGGTTCCCACCGTGTAGCATGGAGGAGGTGTGATGGTGTGGGGGTGCTTTGCTGGTGACATTGTCGGGCATTTATTCAAAACTATGGCATGGCTACCACAGCATCCTTCAGCGACATGCCATCCCATCTGGTTTGCTTTTAGTTTGACCATCATTTATTTTTCAAGAGAAAAATGACCCCAAACACATCTGCAGGCTGTGTAATGGCCATTTGACCAAGAAGGAGAGTGATGGAGAGCTGCACCAGATTGCCTAGCCCCCACAGTCACCTCACCTATACCCAATCGAAATGGTTTGAGATTAGATGGACTGCAGAGTGAAGGCAAAAGGACCAACAAGTGCTCAGCACTGTGGAAACTCCTTCAAGACTGTTGGAAAACCATTTCAGGTGGCGACCTCATGAAGCTCATCAAGAGTGTGAAAAGCAGTAATCAAAGCAAGGGGTTGCTGTTCTGAAGAATCTAAAATGTAAAAAACATTTTGAGTTATTTCACACTTTTTTGTTTACTGAATAATTCCATGTGTTTCATGTGAAAATCTACAAGTCATAAAAATAAAGAAAAAAACATTAAATGAGGTGTGTCCAGACTTTTTACTGGTACAGGGGAAAAAAAAAAAAAGCCACCAAGGGGAAACAAATTAAAACCTAAGTAAATATATTTTTTCCACACAGTGACTCAGACAGTAGATACACATGTTGAAATCAGTTTCTGGTCACAGAAGAGAGAGAGAAAAGAAAACCGCAGACGTCCATTAGAGCGGGAATTGTTTTTTTGTTTTGTTTCTTAAGCCATAAAGAGGAAACAAATAAAAATTTTAAAAATCAGATAAGGAAAGGTAGTGAAACTGAAGTTTAAAGAAAGGGAAGTGAAACCAGCAAAAGAAACCGATCTGTCATCGGGAAAGAGAAGATAAAAAATTGAGAGGTTTATAATGCAAGCCAGGAATTAAGAGAAACACAGCATCATTACATGAAAGTGACACAGAGACTGTGGGGGGGAAAGAGGGCGTGGAGTGGAGAATCATCTTTGTTATTCCACACTCATGCTTTGGTATGTGAGTGCTTTACCTGCTCGACCTGTTTCATACCCTGTCAGGCAGCGTCGCCCATGATAATAATAGAGCAACAGCTCTCTGTCACGCCAACACCTGCGGATGATACATCAGAAAATACAACATCATTTACTCTTTAAATACGTAAGCAGTGTCTGGCAGCTTCACACAACACCTCTACCTGGTAAAGAAAAGTGTAAAGGGGAAAAAAATAGAAGAAAAGATGACTGGGCTGAACTTTTAAAGGTTTGAAAGCTTAAAGTGAGAGAGAAAAACAATTCATAGCGCGAGCTTATTTTCACCAAATAAATTAGAGTGAACTAGTTTGTTTGAAAAGTTCAGCTCCAAAAACACGTGTTTCTTTTTTAAGATCTTCTATATATGTATACTTGCTCGTGAGAGCATGGACACGTGAGTTGATAAGAAAGCGGAGCTCTGCTGTGGGTGTGTGTGTGTGTGTGTCTTATTGTCACACTCCTTCTCAGGTCGGTTCTAAACCCTGTTGAACCTGTTACAGCCTGAATACCTATAACACTGTTTTTCCTGAACCAGTAGGCAGTTCTGACTGACTGCTAATAAGGATTCAAGCAGAGATACATTTTACCTTTGGTGTATCATTCTGTTACTCACCTTTGGACTATAAACAGACTTTTATTATCCTCGGATGACTTGGACTTTAACCTGATATTTCCTGTTTATGCTCAAATACTGGACTAGTAACCATCATGACTGCAAGGAAATATAAGATGAATGCATCGCAATGAACCCGCTTTTTTAATTCACTTAAGGGACACGTTGTCCTTCAGGCCTGACAGTATCCCCATTACTTCTAGTGGGTCTGTTTAAAAGTGGAGTCTCGACGTGCAAAGGCTCTGACTGTTTACATCTGATTGAGCGGAGGCGGCTCTTGTAGCTGCATATTCGGACAAGATGATGGAAGAGGTGTCCATGGTCAATGCTTACGACGCCCATGCAATTGAGCAGATGAGCGAGGAGGAGATTTTTGCCTGTCTAGAGTCTGAAACAGGACCTAAATTCACAGTAAGACTGTTTATTTTTCTTTCAGCTTGTGCGCTTATAGTGACAACAGCTGAGCTATTTTTCTTCATAATTCAGCAGTGAAGTTGTAGAACATGAGTCTACATTTACTCAAGGACTGTGCTTAAACAGATTTCTACTATCTATGTGTATTTCACTTTTTAAATGTCTACATTTCAGATGAAATATTACACGTTTGGCTGGTCTATCCACCTTTATCTTCTACAGCAACAAAATTCTTCCCATGCTTCCAATGCATATGAACAATCTATTAACATAAATGATTGTGTTAGCGGATTGTAACACTCACGCACTCATTTCAAGTTGCAGATCATCCTAATTTGATTAGACGCAAGGCATTAAATGGGTGTAGTGCTGCTCTTAGCTTGCATCTACACAGGCCTGTTTGGGTTTGATCTTTACAGTATTTCTACATCTATTACATGAGCAACTGGCTAAATAGTAGCTGCAAGTTCAATCACAACACATAAAACGTTCCTTTGGACGTTTTATGGATGCATTTTAATTTAAGAAAAAAAGGAAATGATTTCTGGTTGTTCATTTTAGATATCTGTGATATGGAAATTGCCATTTCAAACCCTTCCTTCTACTATTATTCCCCCGGGGCATTCTAATATGATCATTTCCCCATGTGCTTATTTTATCTTATCTTGGTGCTATCTCCTTCTGAATCTCTTTCTTGGGCTCGTTCTTGATTTGTCATGCTCATCGCTCATCCGGCACAATATCTGTGTGGAGGAGATAGCTTTCTTCAGCTCAGTCAAATATGACAGTTTTTCTACGTTGTTATATTTAGTGTATTTTGACTCTCTGCCATTAGGTACCAACAAAGAAAGCTAAACTGAAGGAGTGCCGGCTTCAAATAATGGATGATGAAGAAGACACTTTGGACAAATATGTGGTGGGGGCTCTTTGTCTCTAAAGTCAATTCTAACATTCTTCTTTTGCTATGATGAGTGCTAGGATCAGCACACGTTCAAGTTATTTTCTTATTCTTTTTTTAAAATGTCTCTCTCTTTTTTTTTATGCTGAGACTTATGATCGATTATTTCTGTGGTTTGCAGAAGGAAAACCGTCAGCTTCAGCAGGCCAGCCTTCGTCTGGAGCAGGAAAATGACAATCTGGCGCACAAATTGATCACCAGCAAGGTAGCCCTGAGGAACGCTCTAGACAAGGTACAATTAATTACTGCCCTTTTCAAAAGGGTAGAGAAACCCCGCAGGAAATGAATAAAGTGTAACCGTAATAGAATAATATATTTGGCATTCATTTTACATTTCATTAGAATAGCACAGTGCTTTTGTCTTATTGTATTATTATTAACTCGTGGTATTGTGCATGCCCCTGCAGTTATATGTGACATCAATATAAAAGTTTCATTCATGATGAAAGAGTAATACACTGAGCTGACTGCTGCGATTGCCTCTTTGCAGGCGGAGGACAGAGTGGACGAACTAACCAAAGACCTTATGGAAACCAGACAGCAACTGCAGACCACAGAAGAGGAGAAAAGATTGAAAGAGGAGGAAGCTGCCATGGTGAGATTTAAGTTATTCATGCATCCTCACCATCATTAGAGATTTTGATATTTGATATTTGATATTTTTTGTCCTGAATAAAGGAATGTTATCTTTCATTAAAGCTGAAGGCATTGTTTCGGAGAGAAATAGAAAAGGCTGAGGAGAAACTCAAAAGGTCGTCTGGTATCATCGCAGACTACAAACAGGTACAGAGAGGTTTTTTTTAAATCACTACATTTCTTCTGCTGATGTTTTGCTTAATTATGTTAAAGTTGTGATCTTTGGCTCAGATCTGTTCTCAGCTGACAAATCGCCTTGAAAGCCAGCAAGCCGCCCACAGAGAGGAGATGGATTCACTTAAGGTGAGAGTAGCACTCTTCCTTTGGAGCTTTGCTGTCATCTCTTCTTCTTTTATCTCTCCTCTTACCTCCGCCGTGCTTCAGCTCAGATCTTGTTGTTGTATAAAAGTCTTTGAACCTTTCTATTAACTCATCGGTTACTGAACTTTCTTATCAGAGATTATCTATTACATATGTCATGTTTGAGAGAAAAAAAATCTGTATCATTTCATTCTTGTTACACTCTTTTTTTTCACATTACAGAGTGCAATAAAAGCTTGCTCCCACTGTCAACGCGTTGTGAATTCAGATGAACCATCCGATATAAGTCGGGGTTCAGAAACGGCAGCGCAGACAGAAGATCAGAAAGTGACTGAACAGGGCGTGGAGGAGAAAGATGAAGGTCCGACGTTGGAGGAGCAGAGGAGCAGGGAGCAGGAAAAGGAGGTCCTCAGGGCTCAGATTGGTGAATTGGAAAAGGAGCTGGTCCAGACCAAACTCCAGATGGTGGAGGCCACATGCAAAATCCAGGTAAGACCATGAATTAGACCATTCATAGATGCTGAGCCATACAACACGCGTACGTTTTGAAACTCTAACCATACATATCTTGATTAAATCTCTGACCTTCACAAATATCTGCAAGCATGTAAACAAAACATGCACAATAAAGTTTTTTTTTTAAAAACCTGGTAGGCTAATATTTATTGGAAATTATCCGTGTTTGCAGATAAAAGAATATCTGGATATGTATCAGCCAATAAATAGCAACAAAATGCAGCAAAGAAATGCCAAAGAGGTTTGAAATGGTTTTGTCATAACATCTGTTATATAATTTAGCCACCAGAGAGCAAGTAGAGTTTTACACTATAAAATGTCTCTCTCATTATGGATCTTGGTCACATTTAAGAAAAATCAAGGGAGATGTGAATAAATATTGGTTGCCACCCATCCAGCTGTTCACCCATTAATTTTCTTCTGCTTATCCAGAGTTGGGGTGAGGTGGAAGCAGGCTAAATAAGGTCTTTCTTTCCCCAGTCCCACTTCCTGCTTGGGGATACTGAGCCTGTTACAAATATGATGAGATTTATAATCCTTCCACCGTGTTCTGGGTTGGCTCTGGGGTGTCTACCTGGATAGATGGATAGACGTGGCCAGAAAACCTGATGGGAAAGTGCCAGAAGGCATCCTGATTAGCTGCTCAAACAACCTCGACTGGTTTTTTGAGCACAAAGGGGATCAGTGGCATTCAATAATAAAAAAAAAAATTGATGATTTTATTTTAAAGTGATCATTAGCAGGACTGTGAGCTCTACTAGTCAACTACTGCATTAAATCTGGCTTTATATAGGGAGTATGTTGACATCTGACCTCTAATAATGTGTGAAGCATGTGAATGTGTGAATATGAAGCATTTTTTTAAAACCAAGCATAAGCCCCTGAAGACAGACAACAGGACCAGGTTCTGAGATACACTGTTCCAGTAAAACAGGTTTGTCAACACTAGAAAGTGAAAGTGACAAAGAAACATTTTCAGGAAGAAGTAGCAGAAAACAGAGCCTTCAAAAACTGACAGGAATTACCCTGGATCATTTTTGAAGTCATTTGCTTCATAACACAGAAATAGCATAATGGGACGCAGGATAATCCTAAAGAATACTTCAAGATGTATTACTTTATTACTTTTAAGTATTAGAGTGCTTTAATTATGTATTTGGCATGCTTAAAATAGGCGTGTAAATAAATAGCGTTGCTTCCACAATACAATATCATATTTCTATTATATATATTACATGAGTTTTTGTGAGCCTTTGAGACTTCTATATCATCTGTGTGATTGTTTTTTATTCCTGAAACATTTAAATAAATTGTACAAAAAATGCTTAATGTAGCAAATACGACGTAAATTAAAACTCGCATGTACAAACTTAATTTAATTTCTTCTTAAAATAAGTCTGGGCACTTTCCCATCAGGTTTAACGCCAGACACCCCAGATCTACCCCAGGATCTGGGGTGTCTACCTGGATAAATAATCATTTATTTATTTATTTGTTTATGTATTTATTTATTGATTTATTTAAAATAATTGGTCAGAAGGTTCGGTAAACACTGCAGTTTAAAAAATAATAATTTTTCAGACAATTGTTTTATAGTTTAGGATTTACAGGGTTAAAATAATTCATAATGATGTCCAGTTAGTGAGTTATTTAAAAGTATGCTTTGCTCATTGTATTTGTAATCATTAGAGTTAAATTCAGGTATAACTCTGACCTAAAATAGATTAAAAACTTGAGTGTTAATTTACTAATAATGATATGAATTATCATTGTTATTTAACACTATTTAAAGTATTTTCTTGATAATATAAAGAAAAATAACATCAGTAAGTATTGAAAAAATCTTGGTAAACATAGTAAAATTAATTGCACAATGGAGTATTTGTCAAACATCTGTGTTAACCTCATGCAGGAGCTGGAGCACCAGAAGGGAATCCTGACCAGTGATCTGCAGGATGCAAAGAACAGCTGGATCAGCAAGGCCTTCACCTCGCTGCGGACCTCCAGCGGGGGGCTTCACAGTCTTAACATGCACAAAGACGGGACTCACGCAGTGGGTTGGAACCTCCACAGTGCCTCCCTCTCTGGATGGAGCCCCAAGAAGCTATCGTGGCCTCACAGAGTCCATCGAGAAAATGTCTGATAGCTTGGACTGTGAATGCAAAAATGACATAAAACTGGACACTGGAGGGGGGTTATACCTCTGCTGTAGTATGACTTTATTGGCCGAGTGATAACCCACGACTGTATATACACAATTTCTTAATTTGTGCACTAGATGGCAGTGAAGACACCATGAGCTGAGGAGAGTACCAGAAATCACCGGCAGTTGAAATCAAGCAGGGACTGGCTTGGCTTGGCTTTCTTTTTACTGATAAGTTTCTTTACATATTTGTGAATCCATGCACCCTGTGAGTCTCTTGGAGATCAATATTTCATTTCTGACAATAATGCATCATTAAAACAAGTACCACTCAAAAAATCCTCTTTTATGACGTAAAGAAACCTTACTCAAGATGCCTCGTAATTCATAACCGTTCAACAGTTCAAGGGATTTCCTGTGCTTGCTGTTCCTCTTTCATTTTGACCTCTTTGGCTTTTATAGCGCCGATCAGCTGCGAAGCGCTCAAACACACAGGGGAGGCGAGACTGTGAGGCAGGTTGTTATCGCTGTACTTTGACACAAAGACAGGTGTAGATCTGCAAGAAAAAAAGGCAAAGTACAAAGGAATAAGAGAAAAGAATAGTATTTAACTTGGACAGGGGGTTGGAAGTTGACTGTAACATTTCTGTAACTACTTTGAAAAACTGCTCTTGGTGAATAATCACTCCTCTGGAGCAATGAGGGCTGCAGTGTTTGATAGTGGCTATGTCACTGTGATTTTACTAATTAGCATTCTTGGAAGTCAAGCATTGGACCTGCTGAGAGCAACAAGAACGTCACACAGTGAGTGCAAGACTGAGCTTGACTATGTGTTTCCCAGCTCCACTTATTCTTTCTGTCTTTCATGTTACGTTATAATATTATTCTCAAAGCTACACAAATACGGATATTATTATATTTTTCTGTATGTCTAACGGTGTTTATGTTTTGCACTCAGTGAATAAATTCATTTTTTCCCTGCCAGATCCCTTCTCCACTCCCAAGGTGCACTGCTGGTGTTCGAGCTATCCGAATGCGACCCTGTGCACCTGGCCTAAACCATCCCACTTCCCTACCATGCATTACATTGCCACATACAGGTTAGTCTGTGAATAGTTTTAGTGGGTGCTGACCCAAACCACTGACCCCTTTTTAAGACACTCTACTTAACAAGTGTCATTAAACAGCTTGTTTGTTTGTTTGTTTTGAATATGTGTTTATTTGTAAATGTTTGTGTTTACCAGTGAGAGACATAATCAGGCAAGCGCCAAGGAATGCAATCTCCTTCCACCCGGCTCTTCATCCTCTGAACAGGTAACTGTTTACAACCTTAAGAGATCATCTGATACTGGATCTGCGTCTAGGAATTTTTGGATATATTCTTGTCTGTTATAAGCAAAATTCCCTGGATCCTGAGACTGAAATCATACATGGTGTGGAGGGAATTTTTAGTCATGGGGTGATGTTAACCCTTACATTTGCAAACAGCCAAGAGAAAGGAGAAGAGGTGGTTTCCAGAATTCATGCAACAAAATTTAACTCATTTAGATGAGTTGTACTGTAAATATATACTGTACTGGAATGATCCACAAACCTGATGGGACAGGCTGAGTTTTGGAAAATCCAATTTGTTTTCTTTTGTTTTGTTTTCTTGTTTTGTTTTGTTTTATAATTTCTAGTTTGTCTTGTGAGTCTGAGAAAACCAGGGTCTCAGTAAAATATGATCTGTGGTTGATTACTAATTCTGGTCATCTCAAGTGCTCGTCATTATGTGAATTCCCCGAAGTTTTCTTTCATCATCTCTCTCTCTTTTTTTTTTCAGCTTTGGATCTGCCAGCTGCCCAACCTGAAGCTTCTTACGGACTACATCATCAACATCACAGCAGTTGATTCTGGAAGAAGCAGCTCCCATCTAACAAACTTCATGCTGGAGGATATAGGTGAGAACTGAAACTACACAGAATGTGGTCAAACCTCACTTAGCATCATACCCCAATTCCTGTTTTTATCTAAACAAACAAACAAAAACCAATAAAAAAAAACCAATCTGTTCTATGTGTTCAGTGAAACCAGATCCTCCCATAGATGTCCGGGTTTCCCCTACTAGCAACAGAAACTTGTTGGTTGAGTGGTCTCCTCCACCTACTTGGACCAACTTGGCAATATTCCCCCTAAAATACCAGATTCTCTACCAGTGGGAAAACAAGGGTAGCCGAAGGTCTGTTAATGTAAGTATAATTTTCATCACACCACATTTGCATAAAAGTGTTGCAACCACAAGTTTTGTAAGCGGCACACCGCGTTTAACGCTTACACAGATATCACATGTGCAAGTTCAGAATTGCCCAAACGTTTTTTTAAGCAACCTCAAATTGTTCTTGTTGTTTTTCTAAAAAGTTCCCATCATCTACAGGATCCAGTTTTTAACGTAATCATTCAATCCTCAGTATCTTTTCTGTTTCCTTTTAATTACTACAAGATTCAGTAACTTGACTTCAAGTGTTCAAAATTGTGTAAAAATATTTTATCATCAACAGTTTTTAAGATGTTGGTCATGATTTCCTGAAACTTTTGTTAAAAGCTTTTAAAAATGTGCAATAGCAAATACTGTAGCTGATTTGAAAGTATGACTAATGATGGCAAACACATTTGCATTATTGCTAAACTCTTCCATTCACATTCATGAATCAGTGTTATGATTCATTAACTATTTATAGGTCCTTTACTTTGCTTTAATAAGTGACTTAAAGTAGCCAGTATCTTTCCCACAGTGCTGACTTGTAGCCTCATGGTGTTAACTATGTGTGTTTTTAAATCTATATCCTGTATTTTCTCCTCCAGCTGGGTCCATTTGAGAACACCAACGTTGAACTGAGGGGCCTGACCCCAGGGAGGACATACCTGTTCCAAGTGTGTGCTAGGGAGCTGCTTGGTCTGGGCAAATGCAGCAACTGGAGTATACCCGTAAAGATCACAATACCAAGAAAAAGACTGTAGGGAGTTCCTCTGACTTCCTTTTTCTGTTTACCCATTTCCTGTTACGCTTGCACTGAAGAAAACAATTTCATTTTCTGTTACTTTAACTGCACAAACAATGCAAACACAAACTATTTATATTTTGTTTTATTTATTAAAGAATATTCTAAATGGATATCATGTCCACAGTTTACATTCCCAGTTTAAATCACTATATTTTTATTGTTGTTATTTTGTAACACTGTTGGTTTGTCGAGTCACTGATCACTGAAAATGAAAGAAAATAAGGTGTCTGAAGCAAATCCTCATTGTCAGTCTGTTACATTTACCACAAGAGGAGTGACAAACTCAGAGTGTCTGATGCCCAGAGTGAAGGATGGTGGTCTTGGAAGGTGCAAATGAAATCTCTCCGGGCTGTAGGTGCCAGGGCCAGGAATAGCAGAGGAAAAATTGGGCCTCTTAGTCCTCCCCTGCATGGTGAAGGATGGATGGCGCTGACGGTAAATGTCCGGGTTGGTGCCATTGTACTTTCCTGGTCCAGGAGTTGTGGCGAGATCTTCAGAGGGAGCGCCAACCTTCCTCCGGGCTGAGAAACTGTAGCTGGCACTGGAGGATTTGTGAGGAATATGATGTCCCAGAAGATTAGGAAGACTGTAACTGGAAGATTGACGAAAACAATATTAAGGTTAACAGGAGCACTGTGTGTGATGTCACATGGTAAATCTGGTGTTATTCTCTGTTTGATTTCCAAATTCCTCATGCTGTCTTGGGCACCTATTCCCAAGCCCATTCTTCTTTCCTAAAAAACAAAGGAAACCATATTTATCAAAGACTATGAATTTAGTAGGAAGTGGCTGGGGTGGATATAGCAGGCTGCCCTGTACCCTCTGAGTTTAGGAAACAAAGGCGCTCAATAAGACACTATTAAGCAACAACCTCTGAGGCTAGGAATGAAATTCAAAGCAGAAGTGCTTAAAAAGTTGAAGTTCCTCAAATGGCTTCTTACGGCTGACTCCAGAGCAGACATAAATATAGTTAGAGCCGAGTATCAGTGGCTGCAAGGACACCAGTGTTCAAACTGACTCAAGAAATCTGTGCATAATTTTAGATGAATGAAACTCTAGATTGATACTAAATGCTAACTTATGGATACTGGAAGGCTTCAGGAAAGGGATCCACAAACTGACGGGTGATGTCACCACACTTTCATTGACCTTCAATCTACCTCTTCTCCTCGCCTTTACCTGTTGGGTGCTGGTACAGCATCCACAGAGCGGTATCTGGTTCGGGCTCCAATAATGTGTGATGGAGGTCTGCGGTGGCCATTGAGGGGCGGAGCCTTCTCTGGACTGTAGGCCCCTGGCCCAGGAGTCTGGAATAGGTCATCTAACATAAATAGAAACTAGTTTGAAATTATTCCTTTTATTTGGGGTGGAAGATGGATAAATGGGTGGATGGACTGATAAATCAATGGAGCTGCAATTCTTTTCTTTTTTTTTACCTTTACTTCCTGTGCGCCCTCCTCTGCCCAAAATGGAGTAGGATGGTGTTTCCATGCGGCCAAACCGGGTGACCTTTGATCCAACATGGTACCTCGGTCCTGGGCTGGAGTCCACAGAGATCACTGCAAACAAAGCCATAAACCATCAAACTGCTATTCCTTTACTTTAACTGCTCCTGCTTAGCATTAAGTACTTCTTTATAGCACTCCTTAGTCAACAATAGCACCACTGAGGGCAAGTTTAACAGAACACACATAAATATCTGACAACTTACTGGCACTACTCATACGACTGTGGAAGGTATATGCTGCACTTCTGGGCTTGGTGAAGTCATGGTTGACGTATCCAACTGTAGGGGGCAGGCTGTAGCGTCCAGGGCCTGGGCCTGACAATGAGTAGGTGGAGGCGGAGGAGGATGGTGGTGAAAATGATGCAACAGATTGAGCTCCAAGCAGCAGTATAGCACACCCACCGCTCTTTGGCTCGGGCTGCATCGTCTCTGATGATTTCCATATGGAGCTCTTTGACTTATTTTCTATGGTTATGCATTTTAACCTACTTCCTCTGCTTTTTGGGGAATGGATTCTAAACAAAGTAGAAATCTCAAACAAGTATGGAGCAATGACTGTATAATGCTGTGCAAGATTTCATAGCAAAAACAGTTCAGCTATAATACAGTCCATGTGGATGCACACACACACACACACATACATACATAACCACACATGCAGGCATACACATTTCTCAAACTGACCTCTTTCTCTTGCAGAGATAATCGGCCGTTTCTTCTCCGCCTCCTCCATAGTCTACCAGCCTCTTTTTTCCTTCTTCCCTCTGCTCAGCTTTTCTTGTTTGAGTCCACTGTTACTTCAGACACATCCTTTTCTTACTCCTTTTCTTGTGTGGCTCTGTCCAGGTAAGTCTCCCAGACTGAATTATTCATTATCATGAGGTAAAGAAATCCTATCTTGACTGAGGCCCTGATCTGTTCAAACTTGTTGTCAACCTTCTTTTCTCCAAGGTTCCTTGGGAGAAATAGTTTCTACCAAATAGACACTTAAAGTGCTCAAATAACTGTTTAGCATGTAATTCTGCTAAAACAGAATCTTGAAGTGATGTATAATGATCCTGTTGGTAACGTGTAATGTAGGTAATTTGTAACACTATTCCAAAGTATTTGGTTACTGTAGTGCAGTATTTGTCTTCACTCGTGTTTGTGTGCTCAAGTAACAGCATCTCAGTGGACATGCTGTTAAAGTGGAAGGACCTAGAACAGTCTTCTGCTGAGTGCAGCATTAAACGTCAAGTTCTTTATTGAACTTGTAAGGATATTTATGTGGGAACAAGAGCTTGAAAATTTGATACAAAACTGTTCCTCTTATTGTCAAGTCGACGCAATTTTACTTGAAAAGCTTTACAGGCCCACTGCAGTATTTATGTACATATTTAACAGCAAAAAAAATTGTGAAAATATGGCTTCTTTAAATTTTAGAAGTAGCATATAAATAGTCAAAATGAAGGAAATGAAGCTAAGTCTGTGGAAAAGCATAGGCAGGACTGACCAAAAACATCATTCACATTCAGATCAGTAAGATTTCTTGATGTCGTTTTTTTATTAGTAAATTACATTTCACAAGGAATTAGGATTAGAGGACCTTTTAGCAGTTTTAGTTTTATTTAAATAAATTACAGTATTTCTTCCAAGACGTAGTTGCATTTGTTGAGTTTTCGATTCCTGTTTTGATTTTGTTATTACTTCACGTGTTTCTAATGTTCTTTTTTTCTGATTTCCCCAAAGTTTCCCTGGGTTGTGTCCATATGTCTTGTGCATTAGTGCCATTGTCCTTCTGTGTTTGCGTGTCTTTGTGTTTTTTCATCTATTCATCCATGAAGCATGGAGCCCACCCCAGCTGTTATAGTGCCCTGAACAGGCTGTCAGCCAATCACAGGTTTTTTTTGCCCACAAAGCACAAACCAAACCTTAAAATGTCACTGCATGAGTGGCTTTTTGTTTCAGCTTATCTCTTAATCTGGTTCCTGTTTTGCGTTGATAAATCACATTCTCATGTGTCCTGATTATATTCTTTCTTGCTTTTGTTTTCTTTCCTTGGTGTTTGTCAGCTCCTCCATCATGGCCTGCGTGTGTCCTGTCTGTTGTGCTCACTTGCTCATGCCTTCTGAATTTGCCTGATGATTTGGATTCCAAAAAGTCTCGCCTTGTGTTCAACATAAGGTCCTCAATACTGTGCAAGGAGAACCACAGCACATCAGTACATTATATTTATATTTAACGTATAAAAGGTTGTGTCAGTGCACAGGAGAATAATGGATTTACAGCTACAATTTCCATATCACTGCGGGCCACTGTGGCTGCTGAATTAGCAGCTAGACACCATCTGAATAGTGTCAGCTGTGGTAGAACTTCTGAGTAGGATTAGCATTTGGCATGCACATAGAGCTCCCCATTGTTGAAATTCAGGACCCTGGACACTGGATGCAGAGGTAACTAAAGGCTTGAGAGCAGAGCCACAACCAAGAAAAACTCCATACTAGTTAAATATTAAGCACTGCTGACTGACTGCTCACAAGCACAGTAAGAAGATACTGCTTGTCAGAGCACACGACCAACGTCTCAGGTTTCCCAGATAAACACTGACACCATGTAACAAGTAGGGATCAAAGATGTTACTCGTTGTTGAGATCTAACATGGATTGATTGGTTCGATGGAGACATTAGCTCTGCACTCTTTCACATGTGGTATTTGGTAGATTATACAGCCAAGAATCAAAGGGAAAACAATAAGATGTAGTAGAGACAGGTCCACTACTGCGTTGCACCTTTTGTTTTTACTCTCAATCATCGACTGTCATGCTTCATGTACGCCACACCTGTTTCTGCTTGGGAATATTTGTATTTTACACACCTAGTTATTCTGACTCATTTATGGCGTCTTTCCTGTTTTTAATGGTTGTTTGAATTGTTGTGGGTTTGTGCTGCTTGACACATTTCATCATCATTTGTTAACACTTGGCATTTACAGCCCAACATGGTTGATGCGCGTGTTTAATATGTGAAGAATTGAAAGCATCTGCATGGAGTGCACAAGATTGTCCAAGTGTTTCTACACCCAGGCCAAGTTTTCAAATTTAAGTTAGGTACGGTACTGCTTTGATGCGATTACAGGACAAAACAACTAATTTCTTTCATGTTAGTTAGTTTTTCTGAAATATTTCACTTCCACTGAACTGTTGATACAGGTGAAGTCACTCTGTTCTTTTTATAAAGTTTCATCTCAGTTTTTTTCTCTGATTTCACTATTTTAATTGTATTTACAGAATTTTCTTTTAGTAATCAGCATCCCTTTATTTGTAATCTCACTTTTTATCCCATTCATGACGTCTTCAATTTATTTTTAATTAATTGAAACACCTTTAATAGGTTTTTTTTTTCAGTCTGGTTTTGTTCTTATTTCCAGCAGATTTCATAATTTTTATTGTGATTTGCTTTGTAGTCGTCAGCATGTTATCATTTCTTTGTTACTCCTGCTTTTAACTTTCCTAATACAATCCATCCATTTTCTTCCATTTATCCAATTTAGGCCTGTGGGGGATGGAGCCTATCCCAGCAGGGCAAGAGACGGGGTACACTCTGAATAGGTCGCAGGTTTGTCACAGAGCTAACACATAGAGAAAGTCTCACATTTATGCATTGGCCAATTTAGACTCACCAATTAGCCCAAAATGTATGTCTTTGGACTGTGGAAGAAAGCTGAGACTAAACTGGAGAGCACCCATACAGGCACTATGAGAACATGCAAAAACAGACAAGGGCCCAAGCTGGCTAGTGGATTAAAATCTAGGACCTTCTCGGCACGAGGTGACGATGACACTGAGCTGCTCTCGACTAATATCTGCTCTTGTCAGTCCATCTACAAAGTACTTTGGGTCCATTTTCACCTCTTATGCATTGTGGAGTAAACATACGTTATTAAGAATCCATATGATCTCCTTTGCTTTGTTTTGTTTTTTTTGTCCACATAAATTGCCGCTTGCAGACCCTTCACTTCGGGTCATCTGACTAAAATGAGAAGGCGCAGAGCGGTGTTTTTCAGTGCTTGGCGACTCTGATGTGCAGACAACTATTTTCCAAACCCTGGGTTTCTGACATCATTTTATAGAACAGCATTAGAGTGATAACAACTTCAGTCATTGTACAGTCTTTACTAACTAAACATAATTTAAGAATTAAAACATAGCTTTATACTTTAAATATGCTGGTACAATTTAGTACAAAAATAAAAGGCAGAGAATTGCTTCCGTACACAAACACCATCACGTCATCAGTCACATACTGACACTCAGAAACAGAAGAATCCTGAGTGAACCAGTTTGATATAATATCCAGCGATATAACAAAGAAGAAATTAGAAATACTGTATGATAATTTAGTTTTGCCTTTTACACGGGGGCCACGGTGAAGGCTGAGGTGGGAGTATCCATTGAGGCTGAACTGCCACTAGATGGTGCTTTGGATCCACAGGAAAAAAAAAAAAAAATCAAAATTTAATTTTATTTTTTTTATTTAAATTATTTTTGTA
>VURO01008424.1:54500-69071 GCA_015108175.1 Pelvicachromis taeniatus
CACTTATACCCCATGTGAAAATCATTTTTAAATGTTTTGCTTCCACATTGAGCCATCGTCTCATGACACGTGTGTTATTTTTCTTGAAAATAAACCCAGTGGTATTTGGATTTGTATCCACCCCCACTTAAGACTTCTTCCATGGGATTTTTTAAGGAATGTCAGTATTGTAAAAAACCAAAAGAAAAATCTCATGAAATACACTGATTTTAACTGAAAACATTCGCAGTGGGCTTACTCGTTTGAAACCTTGGCTGTGTTTCCATGTTTTATTTTGGTTTTCCACTTCATCCATTAAGTTAGGCTACTGAGAAATGTTATTAACTAGCCAAAAGCCCTCCTTGCCAACTGGAAAGTCATAGCATAATATCAGTAAGTAAGCATGAAAGGCCTCGATGCTTGCTTAACAATCCAGGTAAGGAAATCCCAGAGAGTTGATTGTGTTCATCTGGATGCAATGTTTTTAGTGGGATAAATCTTTCATCACTCATCCAAGTGAATTCTTCAGTCTCTAAGACTAAAAAAAATCATTTGGATGAGTGAAAATGCTGCATCCAGATGAAAAGAATCAACTTTCTGGGTGAAAGGCTTTCTTTTTTTGCCAGCATGGTGTTGATAGGTCCACTATAAGACTGACTTTACAACTACTGAATTGCTTGGACAATGTTGGAAGAATCTGTTGCTGTGAAAGTTATTCTTCTGTAAAACGGAGTATGGGTAGAAATGTACAATTCTGCTTTTGTTATGTGTCAAAAGTGAAGCTTTGGCTGCCTTGTTCAGGTTGGTGTACACTCTGTGTGAGCAAAACTCTGGTTTGGGGCGTTGCTGTTGTTGCTTTGAGGTTTGGAGGTTTGATGGTGGATTCCTGTTTTTGCATGGAGTAGTTTTGCCCTTTCTTGTCCCTCAGTTGATCATTGCACCTTAGATCATTGATCATTCTTTCTATCCACGCATCGTGCAAATCAAAGTAACTATGTTGGTCAGGTCAAGACAAAGTTTTTTGATTAGTAACTGCGATGTGATTACAACATTTAAAACAGTAATGTAGTGAACAGTAACTATCTGCTTGTCCAAAGCTGGACATTCTCACATTAAAGCACACTAGCAGAGACTATCTGCCACAGATGTGTTCTTACTAATGGAAATACTCCCTTTGGTTTAGGAAAAAGGGTGTCGGCTTTCTAGAGTGACACATGATAGCCACCAGCTAACTGCTCTCACATGGGTTCATTTGGACACTACATAAACTGTGTATTAGGGAGCTGGCAGGATAAAGTGTGCTTAATTTGCAGTCCGAATGATTCAGATGTTTGCATTCCCGTGCAAAGCTGCATGTGGGTAGGTAATGTCTAGATAGTAGTGTAATTGATTTAGATCATTTAAAAAACAGTGAATTGAGTCACTTGTAAAAAATTAAGCTGCAGTGCATGTGTGCATACCTGAGTTTATACTTGAGCTTGTACTGCGTGCTGATATTAGTCTCTCCTTTTCCCCCTGGAGCCCAGCTACAAGTAAGGTCTTTGGTGTTCCTGGACCAACAGGTCAGATTGACTGGCTTCACTGGAGGCACTGGGAGAGGGTGGGGTGAAGATGGAAAGAGGGTCGGAAGAAAACAGGGGGTGGGGGACATTTGTGAAGAGAAAAGAGAAGAGATGGAGAAAAAAATGGTAAAGGAGAAACGGTGAGTGAGGGTACAAAGTTACCTCAAGTCATTAGTTACCCACTAGTGATTTTCATATGAAACAGCTGTTGTTTTGTTTTTTTCATTACTGGTGTGTGTGTGTATGTGTATGTTCATCTCTCAGAACACAAGGTGCTCAGTTCTAGTGTCACACAGAGATGAAGATCTCCATGATTGCATTTTTCTGCATGTGCGTTAGAGAGTGTGTTTAGGGTTTTGTGTTTTTGCTTTTCCTCAAAAGTAACTGCAAAGCATGTCAGACTTTTGACCCTCTCCTTGATGCTTCAAATGGCTGTTTGACATGTAAAAGATATAAAGGATATTTCCGTGGCTCTTATTTTGCAGTTCTGGGAAAAATTCTCATCACTAATAGTAGTTGTATAAGTTCTTTAAACTTACTGTAATGGAAAAAAAAGACCAAAGAGTACAAAAGAGAATGAACCCTGATCTCAGTGTATAGACTTAAATGATGGAGAACATTAATATCAACACCAAGTAAAGTGACTTATATAATTTGGCTTCTTCACTTATCTGATCATTAGTGTTTGTCTACTTGGATCAGACTTTTTTAGTTGTTATGTTACTAAATCCAAACACAAAGTACTTTGGACAGATACTGATGTGGAAAAAAAACATAATTGTATTATAATAGTCTAATTATATTGTATAAGCTATACTCACTGGACACTTTATTAGGTACACCTTGCTAGTACAGGCTTGGCCCCCTTTTACCTTCAGAACTGCCTTAATTCTTCATGGCAGAGATTCAACAAAGTGCTGCAAATATTCCTCAGTTTTTTGGTCCCAGCGGACACGAAAGCTTCACCCAGTTGCTGCACATCCATGATGTGAATCTCCTGTTTCATTACATCACAAAAGTGATCTATTGGGTTTAGATTTAGTGACTGTGGAGCTCATTAAAATACATTATTTAGAGAGATTATTTGAGCTTTGTGGCATGTTATCCTGCTGAGAACATCCATCAGAGGATGGTGGTCAGCAACTATACTTGGGTAGGCTGTGGTGTTTAAACTAGGGCTGGGACAACGCGTCGACGTAATCGATTAAAGGTAAAAACTAACGCTGGTTTTTACCCTTTAATTTATCCAGAGACCCCCCCACGTAGACATACACTCACTCATAGGCAGAGATAAACACCCAACCTCCGTGAATGCAAAACTAATTTAAGCTGCTTAGCAGTAACATATATCATTAGATTAATCGATGCATCGAAAAATTAATCACTAGATTCATCGATTCGGAAAATAATCGTTTTGCCCAGCCCTAGTTTAAACAATGTTCGTTTGGTGCTGTGGGATCTGGAGTGTTCTAAGAAAATATCCCCCACACAATTACACCATCACTGCCAGCAGACTGAACCACTGATACAAAGCAGGACGGCTCCATGCTTTGATGTTCTGACCCTGCGATTTGAATCTTGCAGCAGAAACTCATCAGACCAGACAACATTTTTTCAGTTGTTTATGTCCAATTTTAGTGAGCCGTGTGAATTGCAGGTTCAATTTCCTGTTCTTAGCTGACAAAAGTGGCACCTGGTGCCGTCTTCTGCTGCTGTAGCCCATCTGCTTTAATGTTGAACGTGTTGTGCTTTCCAAGATGCTCGTTTTCATACCTCAGTGTAATAAGTTGTTATTTGAGTTACAGTTGCCCTCCTATTCGCTCAAAGCAGTCTGGTCATTCCCGTCTGACATTTGACATCAACATGCTATTTTTTTGCCCAGAGAAATGCCATTCATTTTGTTATTTTCTCTATTTCAGACCATTCTCTGTAAACCTAGAGAAGCTTGTGTCCCAGTAGATTAGTAATTTCTGAAATACTCAGACCAGCCTATCTGTAACCAACAGCCACGTCACATTTACAGTCACTTTCTTCTTGTTTCTGATGCTCAGCAAGTTGTCTGGACTATGTCTACATGCCTAATGAGTTACTGCTATATGATTGGCTGATCAGATGAATGGGTGTACCTAGTAAAGTGGCCGGGGAGCGTATTTCTTTTCGAGGACCAACACTTGCAGGTTTCCGGCCATACTAACATGAATGGCATTACTAAGTCCTACCATCCCTGTTAGTGAGATTATCGCTATTTCACAGTCACAATTTATATCCTTATATATGCTTACTTGTATTCTGGCTGGAAAAATAAGCACATTTTTCCTAGTTTCATACTGTTTCAGCGCAAACAGGACTGTGCCATATTAGGGTTGTGATAAGCTCCAGATCAATAGGTTCTATAAAGTTCACTTTACCAATAAAAAAAAAGGAAAACACTACATCTCAAAACTGTAGAAGTACAGACATGTGTGTTTATGCGTGTGTAAAATGTCAGGCCCATACTTTATGAGTGATAGTGCGAGTAATGGACCACACAGGTGGTTAAAGCTTCGGGCAGTAGAGGCCTCTCGCTGGGCCCGAAGGCAGGAACACTAAACATAAAATACAGCTACAAATGTGCAGGGACACTTAAATATCTGCCCACTACTTCGTTGCTGTTTCCTTTTATTCCCATTTCCTTTTCATTCCATTCATCTCTTCGGTGTATTGCTCCTCTAAGTCCTCGCCCTGCACTAACACATTTATGTAACATTTCCTCGTAGCGAAGCAGAGAAGCAAATTCAGAGAATCGTCAGATGAATAAGATTATTTTAAAGTTATACATTTTAATCTTCAACTTACTGCCAACATAGAGACAGGAGCCAGCCAGTATGTGTCCCTTGTGATTATGACAGACAAGGTTGTCACCAGATGTTTGCTTGGAGGCATTGAGTCCTGCCAGCGTCACACTGAGGTTAGTCGGACTAAGCACTCTGTAGAAGGAGCTGGGCAGCTGTTGACCATTCAGTGTCCAGAACAGCGAGCTGGCGTGGACGCCAAGTTCGGGGTGGACCCAGCAGCTGGCTGTCAGGTTAGACCCAATGCGAAGTACAGGGTCCTGAGGGTAGATGATTGCTACATCTGGAGGAGGGTGGGAGGACATGGATATTAGAGGGAGTATGTATTTTAAAGTTTAGGCTAATATTTTTAAAAGTTACTGCCTGTGTTCAAGGGGCACTCCGGATATACTAAGGTGTAGCTAAAGACAAAATATCCAATTATCTGCTGGAACCTTTATTAACAGTTTCAGTATAGCAAAGCTCTGGACCACAATGCAAACCCTCTTTTATGCCCTACTACTCTTTTATTTTTGGAGCCTAGTGTCTTCTCTCTCGGCCCCTCAACCTTCTGACAATGCTCTGGTGCTTTTCACCACCTCCAGCTCGATAATGTTGCTCTATTTCTAATTCCTGTTCCCTGCTTTCCAGAACCACTCTGTCCTGCACCGTGCTCTCAGGTTTAGTGTTTCTTGGCTCTAGTGGAGCTTAGTTAGCAGGGCAGTGCTTATCTTGTAAGCTGAAGGCATGCTGTTTCTGGTCATAACATGGACATGTCCTAACATATTAGTCAGTGTGTTTTTATCATCTTGAGACACTGCTCTGGTTCTTTCACTGGGAATCTGTTTCCAGCATAAAGTCCCTCACGCACAGATGGGTTCTGACTCGTCAGTCTCATCGACAGCTAAACTGGTCCTGCTGCAATGTGGATATGAGGGGCTGCCAGGCATGTTAGCTGAATCCCTGGCAATTTTATTTCACAGCTCCACTACAACATTTTCCTGAGCCTCTTACTACAAAGCCACACTGTACATCCTGCAAGGCCTTTTTTGCGCTCACTGAAGCCCCTGACAGAATGCTACACAGTAATAGTGGCACCGTCAGTATATGCTTGATGCCATGCCTGTGCAAGTTTTAAAACTCTGTGCTGTCTGAGCTCATGAGCACAGGATTTCAAGGGTAGCAAAGAGAAGTTTCAGTATTTATGGAATGCAATGGCTGAGCTTGAATCAACTTATTGTGAGCAGTGAGACCACTGAGGCACACACAAATCCATATGGAATCTCATCAATGGTGGAGTTAGACACTCCCGTGGTTGTAGCTTGGTTGATTTTGCATGCCTGTCTCAGCATATGCATTCATGTTTGGCCACCACATGTAGCTGCGGGCCAATGTCTTCATTCTTGAAACCCCTGAATTGGCCTCATGAAGTTGTACTTGTGCTGGAATTATCAAAAGACTTTCCCACAGTATAAAGTCCTCTTCCACACGTCTTCTACCTTCAACTCATGTTGTCGCCTTACGTAGCACTGCATGTTAGGGTCACTTATAAACTCTACAGGGAACCACATCACAGTCAGCTCAGTCCCATGTCTGTTTCACCTGTAAAGGTTTGGTTTGCAGTGAAAGTCTACGGAGTTGCCAAATTTGAGCCATCTTTATACTCCATGATGTAAACATAGGCTGCCCAGCATTTTAGTTGCTGTAAGTTGCGTGAGGCCCTATTTTCTTCTAAAAGTCAGCGCAGCTCTTTGTGGTATGTCACTATTACCCCGTGTTTTGGCATTTAGACATTCATTCTTTTATTCTTGTTGTATGTGTAAGTCAAAAACAATGGACAAAGCCTCATTCTACAACCTCATTCCTTAGTTTGTGTGCCAACAGCCGAGTGAGCGGCGCATGACATCTGAAACATCATTGTCATGAAGGTGGTTTGCTGCCCCCTTGCTGCACCGTGACAGTGGATTTGCTCACACTGTCTGCTGCATGGTTGGCTAGCTCAACTCTCTGCTCCAATCTGATTTTGTCCTCTGCCTGTGGTGGCTGATTTCTGCACGCCATCCTCGGTGAAGCCACATTTCAAATTCACGCACTGAGAAAAATTTCTTTTTTTGTACTTTGCTTGAAATTTGTTGAAGAAAATTCAAAATGTTCCACGTCAGTCACTGAACTCTGAGTCAGATTTACTTGTTTTTCTGTAAATCCCCCAAATTAAAATAATCCAAATGTTTACAGAATTATTAGGATAACTGACACTGCACTGATACACCGCGGTTGTGTCCGTGACCATTAGTTAGCGCTATTTGTGTATTGTGAAGAAATGTAGTTGATGTTTGGGATTCACAGGTTTGCCAGCCTGTTATTTAGCAATTTAACAGTGAGCAAAAGATAACTGCTTATTTGTGCAACCTTGTCCTGCTGTAGATTATGTAGATATTGATACCTGTTTAGGAATGTTTCTTTTATAGAATTGTTAAAGGTTGACAATTATATATCTTCTGCTGAGATATAAGTTTTTCTATAGAAAAATCATAGCCAACATAACATGACACTGATTACTTTTGTTTTGTCCTCATTTAGACCCCTAACAGAACATTATAATAGTAATAATTAAAATCTTATTGAGAAAAAACCCTTTAAAGATATTCTTTTTTCCAGTGCCCTGACTAAACCATCTGCTTCATGATTCTGTGACAAAACTCTGCAACTAATAAGCGATGAATCAGAATCAGAAAGACCTTTATTGTCACACGCAGTTTCCTGCAGCGAAATGAGACGTCTGAATTGGATTATCTATCACAATCAAGCAAATGTGCATGCTGAGCTTCATGCTGTAGTATGTGGTGCAAATGTAAAATTATTTGGGCAATGCAGAGTGTGCACTAGTTTGGAATAAAGCATGTGACAGAAAGAGGACAGACATGCGCTAATGCAGTTTCGTTAGATCTTTTAGCGCTCCCTCTCTCGCTTGCATGAGCTAACACTGACGCGGTTCGGTTTCATTGCTTTTTTTTGCATTTTTAGTTGTTTTAGCAAAAGAAGCTGCTAAATAGTCAAAGAAAGCGTTTAACTGTTTATTTCTTTATATTATCTGACAACTGAAAGTCAAAACAGTGGAGCTTTGATCTCACTACACGTGAACATAATGATAAAGGAACAAAAAAAAGACGGGGATATGGAAGAGGAGAGATGAGACAAGAGGAGACGAGAGTTAAAAAAATAATGTCAAGTCCAACGTATTGAAAAGTGCGTAACTGTGTAAAACCTTTTATGAAGGAATGAGCAAGGAACACTGACTGAGAGCATCAATACTTTGTTAGACCACTGTAAATCTGTGCCTGGGGCCACATCTATTCAGCTGCCAGCCACCTTGCGCTTAGAGACAATGTTGCGGGTCTTTTATGGAGGAGTCGCCTTTGAAGAAGCGAATTCAACTGTAACTCCGCTCCAATATTAATACGGTAACCCCATCTTAATCTCTGACACAACACTTCCACACATTTTTGCACACACAAATGAACAAAAACAAACACTTGCACAGAGGCTGGGTTGTCTTTGTCATCGGATACAGTGGACTGCGATCCATCTGACTAACAATCAGTGTTTATGTATTCCAGACACTGAGGACATTGCCCCTGAGCAGGGTGTGAAGCCCCTTTAACACCCCTTCGTTCACAGTTCAAACACGACAGTTTATTGTCTCTTGGACACACTCGCTGGAGGAAATGGTTTGTAAAATATTATTTGTTTGGAGAGGCTGAGGCAACTTGAGACACAGCTCTCATTGGGTAAGGAGACGAGCTTAAGCCTGCAATAAAGGTGGATGAAGTTATGGGGCAAGTTCAGTCGAGGAAAAGTTTAGAACTTTTGTCTGAGAGGGAAAGGTCTCCAGTGGACTTAAGCGGTATTGAGGCTGTCAGTCTTCAAAGGTACATGCCACCTCCTCTTTGTATTAAAGCGCTCCTCTCACTCATTCATGCAATGCTTGAAAGGCAGCCAATACTTTTCTCTGTCTGCTTAATGGAAGTACATGTGGAACTTTTTGAGGGGCCGCTTGGACAAGCCAAGTGAAAGAAGTCACGCAACATTTAGTGACAATGAGCCATGCAATGTCGTTGGGAAAGAGACCGAGGAAACAGCAACGGATGTTATTTGTTTCTCTTGAGTATTTTTTTCGTTTTTTTACAGGTTTACGATTTAGTTATTTAATTGATGGTCTTACCGAGAGAGATTAAATTAGCTTATCTTAGTTTAAATAGGGTGCACAAAAGGAAAATATAGGTTAGAATACGTTTGTTTCTGATTAAAAGTCTGTTTTGGGATCTTTTCAGGCATTTAAAGTTAAAAGAAATCATGATAATATCCCACATAAACGTCTTATTGTTTGTTCACAGAATACATAAACTAAAAATGTAAAAGATTATGAGCTGCAATAAAAACTAATTACTTGTTAGTGCAAAAAAAAAAAAGTACACATTTAAACTGTTTTACTATGGTGGCATTTGTAAACCGCAGCACAGTGAGTGAAAGGGAAGCAAAGTCCATTATTACAATGAATAAAACGGTAATGACCGATTATGTCATATAATAAACAGCAGGGCGGCTTATGATCAGGGCCCATTGTCTCCTTTAAGCCCCTAAAACTGTAGTTTCTTTTATTAGTGCCTTTGAAACAGGATGAATAGCAGGAGATCCTCACAGTGTAGCTGCTGTTTGCCAGCGAGCTCGCCATAAAAACTAATCCAGCCACTTACAGGGTGAAATGGACATAACTTTGATTTATTTAGATTATTGTGCATTAAGCTGGTGGTTAACATTCTCCACAACCCCAGCAGATGATGTCATTGTGTTGATGCGGTTCGTAAAGCCCCCATGCTCTCCATGTGTTTAACGAGTTATGGCCTGACTTGTTGAAAATCAGCCTCGTGGGAGAGGAGTTCTCTCTGCAGGGAAACGACCAGTTTACTACAGCAGGAGCCCATCTATAACATGAGCTGTCAAGTGGACAAAGTGGCCGTTTTCTTTTTTCCCCCCTTTTTTTTTTAATGTATCCAGAAAGCCAGCAAAGTGGATCCAGTATGTGTCCCAAGGAAGTGACCTACTGTTATGTAAGGCAACTTAGGAAAGAATCCGTGGAATTGGTGTTATTTGAGATTGGAAACACATTGTAAAAACAGTATTATTCAAAGAAAGCCCCCTGCAATTCCTACATGTTCTTATATGGGGTTTGTATAATATTTCTTGTATGGAAAGTATTTGTGGTCAACTATTTTTACTCCACTTGATACGAGCATAATATTTATTAGATTTATCCTTTTTTATGGTTTTTCCAATGACTAATATTTCTTCTTAAGTAATTGTGTCCCACGTGCTATCATTAAAACTTGTCTTGTGCTCATAAACTGCATTTTTTCCCCTTCAAAATCGTATTACTACAGCGTAATACATCAATATTAACTTGCCTAATTCATTTCTACAACGTTTTACAGTAGTAGCAGTAAAGGTCTATTTTTACAACATATTTGTCGCCAGAATCAAACAAACCGGACCAAGATATACACTGTCACATGGTGCTGGTGTTTACATTGGGATATTTGGGTGACACTTGGCTTGCACTGATTTCTCTCGAAAAATGAATAAACAAGTATTAAAATTGTTTTTTTTTAAATAAAAAATTAGAATAAAATAAAATAAAACAAACAGCATATAGCCAAACCCTTCCCCGGTACTACCGTAACTTTGCGCATCGATGGACATCTGTGTGCAACTTACGTGTGGACAAGGACAGCACGCCGGGAATGTGCAGCGTGAGGAAAATCAAGCAGAAATCCAAGACGCCTTTCATTTTCCACCAGTTACTTTTATATAAGTCTTGATTTCTCGTCCTCGTGTTGTTGGTCTGTCGCCTTTTTTTTTTCGATCGATCCTGGTTACAAATTACGCACAGCAGAAAAGGGAAAAACACCACGGGTTCCAGGACCGGATTTTATTAACAAGGCAACTCTCGGGACTGAAGGAGCGCACTAGAAAAAAGTGTGACCAAGTGTGGAAGAAAAAAAAAGTCACCCTCTGATAAGTCTTAGAGTAGCTTGTCCTCATTAAAGCCAAAAAAAGCGTGAGCATTACCACGTCCTGTTTGCAGTCTTCTCCCTTCTTAATGCTTCCTGCAGCTAAATCATACACAAGTTCATACTTTTTAAGCCCCTCCCCTCTCTCTCTCGCTCTCTCTCTGTCTCTCTTCCCACACAGTCGCCAGTCATTTCCCCCTCTTTCCGTCCTTTCCCTGCTTTTTTTCTCTCTCACTCTCTCTCTCTCTCTAAGGCTCTCCCCCCCTTGAGTGATGGTTAGAGCCATTCACTTTCACTGAATCACTCTGTCTCTGTTACTTTCCATGCCTCGGGTCTCTGCTTTACAATTTTTCACCATATGAGGCTGTTGAGTCACTGAGTGCTACAGGAAAGGTTGCCAAAGCTAAATCTTGTCTCTCCATTTTAATCCTTGTGTCAATGAGGAGATTCTTCTTCCTCCTAACAGACTCCCAAGTGAATTATGACATTTCCTCATTAATTCTTGTTGAGTTCTGCTCAGATGTTTGACAGAGTTATATTATGACGTGACGATAACTGTAGCCCCTAATCATTTTAAATAAATCCCTAAGATCTCTTAATGCAAATGTTTTTTTGTTTTCTTTTATTTGTGGCAGTGATGTTACCGTCGAAACATGAATCTTTGTCTATTTTCATTTTTATTATTATTTTTTAGTCTGCATTTGATCGGTCTAGCAGCAAACATCTAGCCTACAACTGTCCCACTTTTGGGCACTTTGGCAACTTTGTAAAAGTTACACTGTTTAGCATTAAAAGGGAAATTAGCTTTAGTGACTCTTTTATATTGGCCACCAGGGTTTATTCTACGGGAATGCACGTGTCAGAAATATGAAAAACTTGTTCCTTAACATTAACAGTTCCAGCTCTATTGTAGTGAAACTGCCAGCCACTATGGCTAGACACTGAATACGCAATAATGAAAACACAGAGCTGCCAAACACCCACAGACTGCTTCACTCACTGCTGATTTATTTCATCTTTATTCTGTGTGACCTTTCCGTCTAGATTATCATCATCAAATATGTAAACACAAGAACCAACAGACTCATAGATGCTGGGAAGATTAACCAGTCTCCTGACCACAAAAATAACAGGCCTTTTTCTCGGCAGTCATTTCACTTGTCACAGTCTGGGTCGTTAACGTTAACAGTCTCGCCGTTCCCCCTAAACGTCCCACCAAATCAGTGGCCCCTTTAAATACATTTGCACCTGTAACAAGTTGAAATTTCACACACAAAGTTTGTGAAAATGAAGTAGCTAAATGGAATTAGATCATTATTCATTTGAAGTTGTTCTTTGACATGTCCAAATATCTCCAGTAAAAAGGTCAGCTAGGCAAGGAAACACCTCAAGGAAACTCATGAGTGATTCGGGGACACGCCAGTGGTCGTAAACGTTGTGTTGTGATACATCACCATCCATGTAACTTCAGCTTTATTGATATGCTGAAGAGAATTTGAAGACATGCAAGCAACGTAAAATATATGAATATATAACTGAATATACCAGCAAAAAGCTGCAAAATAATCCAAGCAATAGAAATTCTACTTTTTATCTGTATGAAAGAATGGATCACACTAAGAGGATTGACCAAATAAAGTAAACAAAGTGCAGTCCTGTGGATACCAGTAACAGAGTGTGCATAATTTTGAAAATAGGAGCAGATCTCAAGACTGATATTAACTGGGAACTTTTCAGAAATATGTTTATGCAAGACTGTATTCACATGAAAAACCAGTGTCTGCTTATTTTGGCCAATCAGCATCCAATTTATACTGAAGATAAAATTCCTCAGAAGAAGAAGACAAGGCCGACTTCTGTTTCCACAGAAGAAACTCCATTTCCACAGAGGAAAAGTTGCCCTCCAGCAGAGGTGTGGTATCAGCTCAGTTTAAATTCATCAGGATCTCTGTGGGAGTCCTCTGACACAGGAATCCGGCAACTCGTCGGCTGCTCCGCCAGACGCCAGAGGAAATGCAGTGACACCGGGTCACACTGTGATTGAGAACAGTGAGACATTTGGGCCCCAGAGTTTGTCTGGGGAACAGGAACATTTTCATGTTCATGGTCTAAATGGGCGCTGTGACTAATATTTGACTAAGATGAGTTAGTCTTGCTTGTCCTCTCCTGGTTGAGTCAGCAGGAGTGCGTCCACAGTGCCAGCCTAACAGCCATGATGACCTTTAGGTCCGGACCTACAGTGTCCGCCATTATCCTCCCTCAGAGAGGGCTCTTGTTTGTGGGGCAGTTCCCGCTCATGCTCTGCAGTTATTTTCCAGGAAGCGTGAAAAGAAGTCACTGATGTGACTGTTTGTGTCACTTTTCCGAACATTTCGCTCATTCGCCTATTCACAGTGTTAGAACAGTTAATTCATGGCAGACCTTTGTCACCATCTTGGCCCTGTGAGTGAAATTGATGTGTCAGTGTCTTGGCTTGTGGGTTTTATGCTGCTATTGTCTCCCATTTTTATTGGCACGCACACACACACACGCCTCTCTCACACTCGACATCCACGAGCTCCTTCTTCCTTCTCTGTTACATGTCGGAAAACACATGCATACAAAGACAAACACTGCCATCTCAGTGTGGCATAAACAATCACAGTGCCACACAAATATAACATCTCACAGCCCAGCTGTCCTTAATCCAAAAGCCCACGGGCAGAGAGCGGACGTGTTGAGAAAGTCAGCGCTGATTACGTGAAGTAAGACCCGAAGAGTCAGAAAGATCAAGAAAGCAGCAAAGACAATGGTGACTTTGACGAGGAAACCTCCTCTCTAGTAACACCAATCATATAAGGACCACAAGATGAGAGAGCAGGCTCAGTGTAAACAAATGGCACATGTCTGACAGGATGCGTCTTCAGTTCTTCGTGGTATTTCTTATTGTCCAAGAAGACTGGTTTCACATTTATCTGCAAAGTGCTTACCTTAATTCTGAGTACACTGAAGCTTTTGTAACATCACTAGGTCATCATAGATCATTCCGCCTTAATTACAGTTACAAGTGGGACATGGAAGCATTTTAAATGGGCTTTCCAGCAGATCAGGATATCTATTTTGTGTGAAGTAATCTCTATAGTTCACTGAAACATTTCTAAAAAGAAAACACGCAATTGTAACTCAACTTTATGTTTTTATAAAGGCAGCCATACTGACTGTTGGAATAACAAGTCCTTTAAAAAAACGTCAACTAAATGTCTAAAATGATTTATCCAAACCTTTTGAACCTCTCTGAGATAGGAGAGATCAGAGAGATGAGAAATGAAAAATAAAGAAAGAAGAATATCAGCAGATATCATTTGACAAAAGACAGCACAACAATGTTTACATGACAGGAGAGGAAAGCAGTAGCTCTACAGAGCTGAATACACACAATCAGTTTGTTGACCTTTCTTTCCTACACTGAGTGAAAAAATGATTTAGAAAAAAATTATGAGATTAGCCAACATGTCAAATATATGAAAAACTTGCCAAGGCAACTAAAGCCGCTGTTGTTTCCACAGCTCAGGAATGCCATTGATCGCAACGGCATTCCAAATCCACCAAAAGCTGCTAAGCTCCAAGACTTTAAAGAAACTTAAGTCACTAGATAGCATGCATTGCACTGCTTGGATTAATTAGGAACTGGAATTACAAGTAATATTTTCTTCTAGTTTAATGTGGATAAAAGAGGGTGGGGACATTTAAACATGTATATACATGTAGTTATGTATATATGTAGCACATGAGTTGATAGGAATAGTGGAGTAATGATATTAAAAACATTAGATTACATAACTGTGATTGAACTTTTTAACCTAAGGTAATAGTTGCAATTCTTTATCTGCGTAAACTAAAAACAAAACCAACAAAATAAAAAAATTTGCAGCCTTTTATTTTTCAAGTTTTTTAACTTTAAAAAAAAAACAAAAAACAATGCTGCCAGACTTTTCTTTTTTTTTTCAGCTTTTGAAGCCAGGACGGAACAAAGTATCTTAGGTTCCTGGAACCAGTGTTAAAATTATGCCAATTAAAAAGCTTTAAGCATTTTTAAATTAAAAATAAAAAAAAAAAAAAAAAAAAAATTAATGTAATAATAATAATAAAAAAAAGAAATAATAAATAAAAAAA
>VURO01008427.1:4816-16415 GCA_015108175.1 Pelvicachromis taeniatus
CCTTTGTCTCTATGACTTTGACATCTTGACATGCATTAGTGCCTGCTGAAGCTCTAAATTCATCTGCGTTTGATTTAGACAGAAATATGGTAGATAATGGTCAGATTCCCAGAACTGTGCATTATGCAAAACACATAGGTACCATTATAAATATGTTCATTTTTAATAATCGACTTTGCTAAAATGCTATTCCATCTGTCTACCTTCCTGTCTCTTTCTTCCTCCAGCTGCTTGTTCTCTACTTCAGTCTCGTCTCTTCTTTCAGTAAAAATGTTACCTGTGGTACCTCGATAGTAACACAGCTGTCCTGCTTTTGCTTTGTTGTAAGCATGTGACCGAGAAACTGAGAATTGAATGAAATAGAGTGTGCATGCAAAAGAGAAAGTGAGGGTAGGAGACTTGTAGTAAGGTTAGGGTGAGTCTGCCTGGCTTTCTGAGTGGGTGTGCCTGTTAAGCTGCAAAATCATTTAAATTGAGAAAGGAATGCAGGAATGCTCGCTAGTGATTCTGATCTGAGCCAAATTTCTCTGTCAGAGAAGTCTCCAACCAGCCGCCTTGCAATTTCACAGTGATTGGAGAAGGAGTGAAAAGCGTGAGGAAGGAGAGGCTAAAAAAGAAAGAGGACATAGAAGAAATGAGAGTTGAAATGAATGGAGTAGAACGATAGGAGTCAAAGGAAGATAGAAGCAGAGAGACAGGCAGGCTGAGGAGCGTATGATAATATTGAGTATGGAGAGGGAGAAGACGCTGCTGCCAGATGAGAGTCTTGCATTTTTAAAAATGTAAGCTTTTCAGGAATAAGAAACTGAAGTTAAAAATCACACGTCATGCTCATTGTCTCCCATTCTCAGAGACGTGCACTGAAACTGATTTCCCTGGCCACTCTTTCTACCCCATTTCCACTGATGGTAAGGTCACATAGATAGATCAGAGTCCCATTCATAAATATGAGTAATTCAGAGACTTGAATCAAACTACTTTGAACAGGGAACAGTGGAGATCAACTAATGCTCAGCTGTGGTACAGGTACTGTTCGGATGAACTCTAAAAGCTGAACCTTTTGGAGTCTGAATCTCAGTGCTCTCTTTTGTTTTAGTAATTTTATATTTAACTTGCATGTCTGAGCACATAGATGTGTATTTCAGTATAAACAGCTTCGTTAATTACCCCAAAAAAAGCATTTATACTGAACACTGAAACCTGGAGAACATGGAGACAAGAGCCTGCATGTTGTTTTGGATTTCTGTAAAACAATGAGCCACTTACACTATGCCTCTTCCCAGAGCAAAGCACATCCTTGTGGTTCTTTCACTCTACAAGATGATTTATTGCAGTGTTGACACAAACAATGCCTTTGGATTTAATGTGTTAGGACCCACAGTTGCAGCCGAGTGGCATTATGGCTACAGTGTAGAATGGCAAATAGGCATGTTGTCCTTGGACCAGATATTCAGGGTGTAAGTCCCCATGTTGTCAGCCATCCACCATGCTGGAGCCTCCAACAGCCAGTCACTGAGTCACTACAGGCTCCAGGGGGGCTGCTGTATAGCTGAGCTGCCTGATTTCCCAGCAGAGACAGAAGTTTACCTTACAAAGCATCGCTAAGTTTCACTGGAAATATACCAGACGTGAATCTTAAATTTGCCTCCTTGTTGAGATGAGTCGTGTCACACGCTGATTGCAAATCCAGCCTTCAAGTTCATGGTTGGTTTTAAGTGACAGATATAGAACACAGGTGTCTGGAGGAAAAGGAAACACCTAAAGAAAAGACCATTAATTGGTCAAATATGCATAATATAATCGAACACAACTTCAACTCATTAAACTATTTTGATAGCTAATTATAGCAGTGGTGTGGAAATTTCACTAGCTGAGTTTCGATTTCTCCATTCTTATTTTATTTTCCTCCCTCTGTATTCACAGTGTCATGCCTTAAGTCTTCCTTTCTGTGTCATTATCCTAACCCGTGTTGATAATTCTGCTGTTTTTCTTATCAAAGTACGGTTATTCTTCTTCTAGTTGATACTTGATTTGTATTGCAAAGAACAAATGTTGCAGTACAAGGATGAAGGCACATTGAAGGATTACTGGGTTGATTCACTTTGAATCTGTCACCAATCTGAAGGGATATCCCAGCCAGAGTTAAGACATAACTGATGGTCATCTAAGATTATCTCCTAGTGTGAGTGGTTTCCAAATGAACTCTTCACCTCTGTGATCAATGAGCAGACAGAGCTGTCTTGATAATGACAAATTTGATATATTGCTACTCACCATCATGCATTACATATGCTTAATTGGCATGGGTCGTGAGCAAGCAACTTTATTTTATTGTGTGCCGTCTCAGTGAAGGTTATGAAACAAAATAATGTAGGATTTTAACATCTGTTCTCACTTTAACATCCTCATGTTTAATCAGCCCATCTTTTTTTTTCATTCCCTCTCATGCCCTTCTTGTTTCCTGCTTTTCTCTCTCCCTCTTCTCTATTTCTTCTTTTGTCTCTCACACCTTTTCCCCTTCTGCTGTTGCTCAGTCTCAGCTCTCTTTCTTAACTTTCCTTCACTCCCTCTCCACATTACTCTTGCTTTTCTTCCCCTTTTACCTATGGGCTGCCCTTACTACTCAGTGAACTAAAGAAATGATAATTTGTGCTGAAAAGGCTAGACAACTTTGCAGTATAGCGTGGATCTTGTTTCTGCTCTCACTGCTGTCCGGTGTTAGGTGCTCTTTCCTCTTTTTCCTCCTTTCCTTGTTCCTCTTATCCCTTTTCTTTCACTTCCTCGTGTGCACCTCTTTCCTCCCTTCTCTTTCAGGCAAAATCAGCAGTAATCATCACAGTGTCAATAAATGAAGTATGCCACCAGCCCCCCCCCCCTCCATAATTGTGATTGCAAATTAAAACCAAAAAGTGTGTGTGCGCATCTCTAGCCACATATATGTGTGCATAATAGTGGTATTTTAAAATGTGGCTTGGTGTCAGTGCACACCCACAAAATGTCTCTGCTCCTAGTTTATCTCATTGTTTGAACAGCGCTGCTTTAATTAGGACAGGCCTGTCTATCTGTGTGTGTGTGTGTGTGTGTGTGTGTGTGTGTGTGTGTGTGTGTGTGTGTGTGTGTGTGTGTGTGTGTGTGTGTGTGTGTGTGTGTGTGTGTGTGTGTGTGTATGTGTGTGCGCGTTTGAGAGAGAGACACAGAGTGAGAGTGAGAGAGACATAACAGCTCTATAATAATCAGTCCATAGGGAAAGGCAGAGCAGAGAGCTGTGACAGCTTGTCCGCCAGCTAACTGTCAGTTACACAAACACACATATGCGCGCGCACACACACACTTAGCAGATACACTGATGATAATCAAACCTTATCTGTGATCGAATGTCAAAGAACTGTTTAAAGACATTTTTATTTGTGTTGCATGCTGCAGCGATATGGGAGTTGTTGTGTTTGTTGGAGTATCTGAATGAGAAACAAGTTTTTAATGCCAGTGTGACAGCTGATCTCCAATTTGCACGATGAACAACATGAAAACTGACTGCAGTTCCTGCAGCATTGGCGATGCAGGGCGGCTGCTCCTGTAAAGCAGGTAGAGTGAAAGGCGGACAGATTGACAGACAGTCAGGTATGAAGACAGAGCGAGAGAGAGAGACAGGCAGGTAGAGAGACAGACACAGCTTGGGGTGGCGTGTTTGCATCTCTCAGCCACCGTCTACAGTTTTGATTCTGTTTGAAGTTCTCCTTTTTGGCGATGTTTTTTTTGTTAAATCTTGTCAGATTGTTCTCTCAGTTTTTTCTGAGTTGTCAGGACAAGATGTCTTTAATCTGCTTTACCCAACATATCAGCAAAGGGAAGACAAATACAGCCCCCACCCACTACACCACTTCTTGTCTCACAATAGGATGAACATACTAGCTCTATCCATATCCCAATCACTTACTTGGATATCATGTTTGTTAGAGCTTTATTGTACAAGCAGACATGTTAAATTCCATAATTAAAGGTCTTTGAGTTGAGTGAATTAAACTTCTCACTCCCACACCGACTGCAGTTAAATTACCATCACCTAGATTGCAAAAACAAAGTTTTTCTTCTTTAGATTGAAGAGTTAAGACTATATTTAATGACCAATTAGAGTCTGGGTTACAACACTTCCAGATACCAACTGGTTGGTATTGCAAAGATGGGTTTATTTTCCAAAAATACCGGAGCAAAATCGGTGGACGCGCGGCAGTAGGCCTCACTTCCCATCCCAGTGTGGGGTCCAAGCAACTCTCACGTACAATATAAAAAACATAAAAATGATGAAAGCTTTGGTGTGTTTCCCCACAACAACTGTTTCAAAATCAAATTCAAAAGCAGATTTTTAAAAAAAGCAACAGGTATGATGAAAGGCAGACACAAAAATGAATAAATCTGATAATTACTTAAAATATTTAAATCCCAGCTAAGATAAATGAAGCTTATGCATACGTTCAATGAGGAAGATCTGTAGTCACTCATCTGTCTGCTTCCCAGGTATTGGTGGCTAATGTAAGCTTTACATCACTTCCAATTTCCCACGCTGTCAAGCTAATTGTGACATCACGGGTCTAGTCCAATCAGCTTTCTGTCGGTGTTCTTCTGGCCAATCAGCCTTTATGCCCCGTACTTTAAATCTCACTGTGCCTCTGTCATTCTTCCTTGCAGTCGCCTTCGTGCAACGTGCAACCCACCTCCTCCCCATCGCTGTCTCTCATCACTCTGGCTCCATTCAAATTTTCACCACCAGCCTCTAGACTCCAGGGGGTCCTGTCCCAGTCCCTATCACCGCTGGGACTACATTCTGCTGTGCTCGTCCATCGGGATCTAACCGCCAAATACCTAAATCAAATTCTGTTCATTAATAAATCATGTTCAATTCCTTCTAGTCATCTGTTCTTATTGAAATCACAGTTAACAAGCCCATAGTCATACAAAAACACATTTCCTAAAATAATAAGAATTTGCATGTAGTGCAGGGAGAAGATTTACAAGGGAGCACGTCTTACCAGTGCGGGGTCCATGCAGCTCTGGCTGGGAACCCCCACACATGCAATATGCCCACCTCTGCTGTCCCACTGATAAAAGCTTCACTACAGCACATGTAACCTTGACATTACAAAGAAATCCCATTTAAACAAAAAACAGAATATGATGCTGTTTTAAAGAAGTTAACTGTATCTTGCTACATTATAGCTCAGCTACACAAACAAGGTGTAATCACTGGCCCATAAAATCAAGGACCATATCTGGTTTGAATCTACTCTTCATGGTCACTTCTTGTATTCACCAGATGACTTCCATAATATTATTACATTGTTCAGTGGAAGTCCTGTTCTGTCCCTGTATATGTCCCTCTGCAACGTATGCAAAAGTTGTCAAAAGAGCAATGCTTTAAGAAAATGGAGGAACTGGCAGGGAGGTGCGGTCAAAAACACACAGTGCATTTTCAGCGCACTGTGTGCCAGCACACACTGGCTCACCAGTACATGCCACAGTTCAGGTTATTTCTGCTGAATCGTCTCTTACAGATGCCTCAGGAACTTCATAAAAGTCCACATTAGGGAATAATCATGCTGCACAATGTTTTGAATATTAAAGCGTGCTCCTGGTAACACTCTAGTCCTGACCCACCTCCAGGCTTAGATGTTGAAAAATCAAGAGCCAGCTCTCTGAGCCCTCTGGTGACCAGCATAAAGAGAGATCATTAAAATCAGTTGTAGTTTTGGATTTTTATGGAATAACTGTCAGAAAGCTTTAATCTCACACATAATTGAAATTTACTGTAAAAGATGATCAACACACCACACAAGTTATGAGCTGTTTTGTTAATGTGGTAGAGCTGAAAGAATGTATTCCTTCTTTGTACCAGTTTGAATACCCCATTCTGTCAGAATGAAACATTAAAAGTTTAAGACCAGATTTACCAGGCACGGAAAATCAATATGTTCTGATATTAGGGTGCACTCTTCCATTAGAATTGATGGAGAGGGGTCTTGGAGGTTAGGGGCAGCTGCTCTCTGGATAAATCTGATAGCTAAGGTGGCTTTACCACTGTATGAAAGTAGATAAAGTGCTTAAGGTGTACAGAATAAAACACTGTATGAAGGTTTGATTAAATGCGACTGCAGTCGGAAGCACTTTGAGTGGTAAGCAAGACTAGAAAAGCATAATCTAAATGACTGTCTATTCTGTTTCCATAAACCTGCAATCTGTGTACATCTCCAATTCCAAAAAGTTGGAATAATGTTTAAACTGTAAATAACCAAGAAAATGCAGTGATTTGCAAATCTTATAAAGCCATATTTTCCTTGCAATAGAACATAGAAAACATGTCCCATGTTTAAAGAAAAGCAATAAGGTCATTATGAATTTGCAACATACCTCAAAAAAGTTAGGACAGCGCCACTGTGTAGCATCCTGGGTCCTTTAAACAGCAGTCTGCAAACATCTGAAAACTGAGAAGACCAGCTGTTGGTCTTTTCAATGAGGAATGCTGTCCCATTCTTGTCTGTTATAGGACAGCTGCTCAACAGTTCTGGGTCCTCTTGGGCATATTATTTGTTTTATGATGATCCGAATGTTTTCAGGTGGTAAAAACCCCATAGTAGACTCTTCTACTATGAAGCCATGTTGTTGTAATAGATGCAGTATATGGTTTAATCACTGTCTTGCTGAAATGTGCAAGGCCCTTGCTGAAAAGCACAGTATTTGGCTACATGCATATGCTGCTCTAAAACCTGTCTAAATAAATAAAAGTTTCCCTTTCACATGATATAGCTTTAACCTACTCATGATGACGTCATGGTGAACTGTGCTGAGTCCATGCAATGATTGTGAGGACAAAATCATGCCTGTTTTAATGCAGTGCTGCCTGAGGGCCCGAATATTGATTATTGCAATATTGAATTTTGGCCTTGTCCCCTGTGCACAGAGATTTCTCCAGATTCTCTGAATCTTTTGATGATAGTGTGTACTGTAGATGTTTTACATTGAGGAACATTATTCCGAAATCTACAATTTGTAGACGCAGTCTTGTGCAGATTGGTGAAGCTCTTTTCATCTCTACTTCTGAGAAACTCTGCCTCTCTAAGATGCACTTTCTATAGTAAATCATGTTAATGACCTGTTTCCAATCCAATCAAGATGCAAAATGTTCCTCCAGCTGTTTCTTTCAAGCACCACTTACTTTTCCAGTCTTTGCAACCTAGTTGCCCCCATCCCAACTGTTTTGAGATGCGATGCTGTCATCAAATTCAAAATGAAGTGACATTTTTCATGAAACAGCAAAATGTCTCACTTCAAACATTGATTCATTTTTTTGTGTTGTATTGTAAATAAAATGTGAGTTTATGAGATTAGGAAACATTTTAATTCTTTTTTTATTTACACTTTGAAAACCTTCACAACTTTTTTGGGTTTTATAATCAGTGTTAGGGAGTAACAGAATACATGTACCGGCGTTACGTATTTTAAATACAAGATATGAGTAACTGTATTCTTTTACAGTTACCACTTAAATAGGTGATAAGTAGAACAGTTACTTTGTTGAAATAAATGGATTACACAGTAGTGTTTTCCTGTTTCATATGTTAGGCTAACCCCTCTCTATCCTCTCTCTAATTTTGGTAATTCCACGCCGGTGGAAACCCAAACAGAATACCCAATAAGAGGCTCTAATGTAGGCATCCTGTTAATGTTGGTGGCGTCAGTTACACAATGGACCCGGAGCCAGCACAACAGAGCAGCAGTGCACGGGCAGGAATGTATTTCTTACTTTGAAATTCTGACACCACTTCACATTTAAAGAAGAAAGGGATGAGCGAAATCTGACTGTTCAATGCAAACTCTGTTTGCCAGCAACCGAGCTGCTCTCAGCGTCAAAAGACGGCAACCTAAAGAAACAACTGGAAGAAATTATTTTTAAAAAAAACTAACGTTAGCCTACTGCAACTACCTTGTTTTAGTCGTGGTAGCTTCCTGGGTTATGTGCCACTTCAGTACGTTCGACGTACTACTACTGTGTGATTTATTACTTTTAATGAAGTACGTTTTTACAACCTGCTAGCTGCAAATAATCAGGTGCAGTTCTGAAAGCAGACAAAAAGAAATCATATTACTCATGCAGAAATAGTTTTCTATACAAGATCACTGCAAGAACCTGCAGCTAGCAGGTTGTTAATGGTATCCATCAAGTCTTAACAGTCCGCTGTCTATGAACTAACCTCAGCTAACAGTGTTAGCTCGGTGGCGATTAGCCTTCAGTAATAGTAATAAATCACACAGCAATAGTACATTCATGTAGTTGTAAAAAGCATGGCAATATATCAAGTAATCCAAAGTATTCAGAATTCAGAATACGTTACATTGAGTAACTTAACGGAATATGTTACAAACTACATTTTGGGACATGTATTCTGTAATCTGCAGTGGAATACATTTTAAAAGTAACCTTCCCAACACTGTGTATTACAGCTGAATGTGTAGAACACATAAAATGATTGTATGTGTTGACAAAGGTACTGGGCTTGTGCCACACACGTAACTTGCTGCATTGCCGTTTCTTTAGCCCATCAACTGAAAGGACCAATGAGGTTATGCAATGGAGAGGTATCCATCATCTGTCCATCCATTCCACCAAAAGTGAGAAAAATTGGAGTTGGATGAGCTACTATGCTGTTTTTTTCTGAATGCTGTGTGGTGCTGCTACTATTAATTACAATCAAATGAAGAAATCTGATTCATTGCCATATGTGGGACTGAAAGGTTTCTGTCCAACATTCGGTCACACACAAATGACAAATTGTAAGATTCAGCCGTGGTTTTAACACATTTCAGTTCCAGGTCACATTGATCATTGTATTTTTATTTCAATATATTTGGTGTAAGTAATTAAGTAATAAATTAAATGGAAGTCTTTTAGTAATGTTTCAGAACTCCTGTCCCAGTAGACAAGCAGAGTCTTTTGTGCTCTTTATGGATTTAATCCTGGACCCATCTCTGTGAAGAAATGTCACAAAATTTCAAGATTAACATCACTACGTATAATACAGCCCTCATTTGCACATGTCTTGTATTGGGCAACTATTATCCCCTTGTTTTTACACTAAGCATTAATGCCTACTAGAATTTTAAGTTACATTAAAATAGCAGATTGAGAACCAGAAATATATGGGCCTCAGCTCTAAACATTTACTGTGAGAAGCTGCTGAACAGAGCCAACACTCTGGCACTGTGCTCACAATGAGCCATCTACCCACAGTAATTACACATGCATTCTGCTAACATCTCCCACTGGCATGCCAAATAAAATAGCAGCAACTATCACAACCACATCAGGTGCAAAATAAGACGTGCTTTCTTTTTGACATTTTACGATGATTTACAGTAAATTGCCTGCCACAAACCTTCGTAAATCAGTATGTATAATTCATTTAAATATCCCTCTTTCATCTATTACCAAAAGAAGGTTCTGAACTGGTGCTGACACTTAATAAACCTGGCCTGCACTTTTTTCTATTTTTTTGTGGGTGGGGGGGGGGTGTTTGTCTCCTCAAGTTAATCTGAGGAGAGGACAGATGCGGAGAGGAGAGGACAAGGAAATTTAGCACAGCAGAGAACAGAGAAAAGCAGCATTGAACCCTCTAATCTTCAGTGACTTTGTTGGAAAGATCTGGAATCCTTGACCGTTAAAATTAATCTCATCATAATATGAGTCTATTTTCCAGCTCACAGTTTGCTGACAGAGGAAATCATCAAGCTGCGGAGAACCCAAGCGTTCACACTTCAAATTACCGGTGACCCTGATGGAGGCACACATGTACACACACACAGGCACACACATACACGTACATACATGCACAAGACATAATCACACACCCATACAATGACATAGGGAGGCACAGTAAATGAACAGATGCACAAAGAGTACATGCTGATGCACACATGCACATGCACAGATGGACACATGTGCCCCTACCTCAAAACACAACCCTACACTTTTGTGTTTTTACTCTTGTAGCAAAGGTACGATATGGACAAAAACACTGGGCCACGCCACTTAATCTTTTAATTTGGGTGTTTTCAGTCCCACGTGTATAAAAAGAAAATTCTTTCATTTGTGAAAGAATGGGTCATTCTAAGAATTCAAGCATGGCAATTTAATTCAATGTCACAAGTCAGTTTGTGAATTTTCTTCCCTTCCTTGATATTCCATTATCACCTGTAAGTGGCATTAGTAAGTGCAAAGTGGAAGTACTTAGGAAAAAGTTACTGATCAGGGTCCTCGAGTCCTGAAGCATGCATAAACAGTGCTCTGCTGACTGTATAACTGCACAGTTCCAAACCTCATTCACATTAGCACAAATACTGTGTGCCAGGAGCTTCATGGCATGGGTTTCCATTGTTAAGGTCATAGGTGTACTGCGTAGGTGTCCCTGTTCTTCGGTCCATAAGGCGTGTATGTCATAATCCACAAAAAAGAGCCTTACCAATCACAGGTCAGATATCTCAGCATGGTCGATACAACACCGTACACTGCTAAAAGTTGCAGAAATGTTTCTGAAATATATTGCTGAAAAAACATCTATTTTCAAATGCAATTTAATTACAAAATCATTTTAGATAAGAAAAAAAAACATTGTTTTTATTTTATTGTTTATTGTTTATTCATTTGCAGTTAAGCACTGAGCTACTTGGCAAATATTAATATGATTTTTGGTGACCTGGGTATAACAAAAGGATGGAAATTATAGAGGCAAAAGTCATATTTTCCAATTCAGACTCATGGTCACAGTTTTTTTTTCTCACAGATTTAACACTTAAAACTAGAACCACTGTTACAGAAGTGTCTCTATAGCACAGGTCCTTCTTCGTGCATACTTTACATATCTTTTTTCCTTCTTTTTACATAGCTCAGCAACTTAATGAATAACTTTTTGTTTCTAATGATTAAATAAAAGCTATTTTCAGCTGATCCCTTGTCGCGCGGGGTCGATATAGTGTTTAGCTCCACATCTTTGATTTAGCAGAGTTTTATGCATCATGCCTTTGCTAACCCAAACTCCATAGAGGATTGAAGAATGAAGCCAACAACCTTTCAGTTATCAAGCAAATAAATAAATCTGCTATTCTTAAAATTTATTGTTTGTGAGTCAAAGATTTTTGCCTGTGAGCAGCTTGTTTGGAGGATACAATGTCAGATCTCTTCCTGCTTTCTGTTTTGTCCAAGCAATGCTTGAATAAAATGTGTGTTTGCATAAAACAACACACACAAGCTACTGTGAAATATATTGTATGGGGAGATATTGTGTGGAGAGAGAATGTGGCAGAGGCAAATGCAGTGAAGCAAAGAGCTCTAAAAGTCACTTAGAATTTGGAGAGCTACTTAGTCAAGGTCATTATTGTACTGAGTGTGTGCATGTGTGAGTGTGTTCTTGCATATGTGCATATCTGTGTGTGTGTGTGTGTGTGTGTGTGTGTGTGTGTGTGTGTGTGTGTGTGTGTGTGTGTGTGTGTGTGTGTGTGTGTGTGTGTGTGTGTGTGTGTGTGTAGCGACTATAATAATGCAGCCATTTGCAGCTAT
>VURO01008427.1:16435-38309 GCA_015108175.1 Pelvicachromis taeniatus
CAGAGTGTAGTAAAACCATTAAGTGTCTGACAGAGGTGCTGACTGTAGATTACAGAGGCTCTAAATCTGAGCTTGGCATTATGAAGCCACTTTGCTCTACATAACTACAGTATATGTCATTCTGAACAGCCCATAAATGTAGCAACAAATACCTACAACAAGCAACATCTTGTAGTACACAGTAAACATTTGTGAATGGAATCATACAAAGTGTTAATTGTTTAAATCCGATGTCAAACAGAAGACGGCAGATTTGGGTTTTTTTTTTAAAAGCAAAGAGATCGAATATTTGACAAAGTCAGAGAGTGACAGAGGAAAATATTGTTGTTGTTTTTTCCAACAGAAAATCATGGGTGTACGCACTTCAACTACACTCACCCTCCACTTTATTAGATGCATGTTGCCAGTGCGGGAAACATTTTTCAAAGATTTTCAATTCTGACATAACCGAGCATCAAGCAGTCACTGCAGATTTGTTATCTAGACATCCGTGAAGTGAATTTCCCATTCCACCACCGAGGCAAACCTACTTTTTTTTTCTCTGTGAATAAGGCCTAATAGAACCTTACTACAAATACTCCCTCAATCTAATATGGGGGCTACATGGATCCATGCCTTCAGTCAAGCTGGTCTGACATTTTTTGAGATTGTGTAAATGACCAAATGTCATCTCCGGCCAACACTGTAGCTGTTAATTGCTGTCGAATTGAGTGATTATTCAAATTTTCAAAATGGAAAAAACATCCTGTTTTGAAAAACAGCTCATGTGGTCTCCCGAGCATCGTGCCCACTGTAAATGTGTTGAATAAGTAATATCCCGCTATAAACTGTGACTGTCTAGGATAAATGCACTCAAGCAACCATTTGCAATACAACAGAAGCTCGACTTAATGTGTTTCCGCGCCACACTACTACAGCATGATTAAATAATAAGTCAAGTGTTGCAAAACCACTTGAGAAGAGGTTTCTTTACAGCCTGAATAAGGTCAGGAGTGGCTCTGTGTTAAAGGGTCCCCGCGTACAGTGTACACATGTGCAGCCTGTTAATTTGCCATTGCCAGTCAAGTGTTGCGGAGACGATTGATCTCTGTTCACTCCAACTGCAAAGTCGGCAAGGAGGGAGAGTGTAAGAAGAAGAAGAGCAAGAATACAGTTGGGGAAGAGAAAGAAAGACACAAGCAGCATGTGCGAGCCTCTAACCACCAGCTGACACTCTTCATCTGTTGTGTTGTGTCTGCACGTCTGTTTCACCATCGAAGCACTGTGGGTTTGTCTGAATACATCAAAACAGCCAGAAAAACAGAGAGTGAGAGAAAGACAGAGGGAGGAAGAAAGAGCATTTTCTTAGAGAGACTCCAGCATCAGCTTTCTGTCTCGCTTTCTCTTTCCTTCATTTCTCACTGTGTAATATCATTTCCCCACTCTGTCCTGCTTTTATCGCTCTGTACCCCCCACACCCCCTTCTTCTCTCAGAAGCAGAGTTGGGAGTTGGGAGCAAAAGGCAGGAGACAGACAAGATAAAAGCTGCTTCCTGATTCTTCAGCTCTCAGCTTCTCTGCTGTCAGGCACGAAGACAGCTAGTCAAGAGAGAGAATTTCCTGCTAGATGTATCCCTGCACAGCTGCTGTCGCTAACAGGCAGACAGGCAGAGGAAAAAAGAGGAGGAGAGAGACAGACGGACAAATTCAGAGGCAGAAAGACCAGCGAGCAGCAATGCAGACAGGTAAAAAAAGATGCAACAAAAGATGATCCCGACAACGATCGCGCAGACATTCACTCTGGACTCTTTGGAAAAAATGCAGACAAGTTTGTCTTTCTTATTTAAAGGAAAAAAATAAAATAAAACATGAGAATATACCTTATGTTAATGATGTTCCACTGAGAGATGCTACCCTAATAGAAATTGCACAAATGCATACACATTTCCTTTACGTGACGGAGAGCATGTCTTTTTGTGTCCTTTTTTATTGTGTTGGCTGGTGGTATAAAGAAATACATACGGTACTGACACGTGCGCACACATTTCTTCTCTGACACTATCTTTTGAAGCCCTGGCCTCAAGCTTGTTGTCTTTCAATATGTTTGTTTTATCTGTGGGGAAAGTATCTCAAATTGTCAGCTTCTCTGAGCAGATAGATGATGGACTGGGAGCAAGAAATGTTCATAAGCACACAGAAGCCCGGTGGTCTGAGGAAGGCCAGCATCAAATGTTGGAGGTGAATTGTGCTTTAGTTTCTCTGCTCAACATCTCTGGGTTTATATTTGATCCCATTCTAATCCTTATTTGGAAAAATACGAGAGTGCATCAGGTCGACTAGACGTTAGTCTGAAAATAGTCGAGCCAGATTTGAGAGTTTGCTTCGTAGCAGGAAAATAAATAAATAAATAACCACAGGAAGTGGTTACCCTCGTAGGCACATTATCGCTTGCATGGCTGGTTCTCGCAGTTATTAGATAGTAATAATGAATGTCAGGCAGGGGAGTGTGCAAACTGTAGGATGACATCAGGAGGGTTATTCTCTGTACTGTAGCACAGTGTTAATTATGCTAGTGAACACATGCAACTCAAACTACTTTCTGAAGATCCTCAAAATGTGTATATAAATAATCAAATACATTTTATAACTCTTGAACACAGCTCTCCCCAAATGTTACATTTGATTTTGACTGTGAGGCTTCAGAAATCTATTAAATTACATATTGATTTTAATAGAGTTCACTTGTTTAGGGCAACCTCAGTCTTCAGTTTGATATTTTCTGTTTTTCTGTAATTTTCTTTGTTAGTTATTCTCCGGTTATTTTCTTTTCCTCCTGTATGCTTTATGGCTAGTCTGCGTTTCTTTTAGGTCTCCCGTGTTTAGTCAGTTTTGTCTTTGTCTTTACTTTGGTCTGTCAAATTTGTGTCTTAATCTCCATCTCAGTATTTAGGCTTCCTGTTTTATTTTGATAGTCTCTCGTTTCAAGTGTATTGTCTTCAATTTTGCTTTGTTAATCAATTCTGTTCACTTGCGACTTGTTTTCCCTCCCCAACACAATCAGCGTTCATCCAGTGAACCATTAAAAGGTTTCACTGTAAAGCTTACTCAGTAGCATAAAGGCAGCCTCTTCCACTTCCAACTTCATATTTACATTCCTAAACTCCACCAGAGTCCCTTTCCCTAAGCATAAAATAATGCTTATATTATACTGGTGTTAGTGCAGCCCTTCGGTTCATCCTATGTCTAAAACAAGCAGTGTTGGATTACTTGTTAGATTACTTTTGCAATACTCCATTACTGAATTGAACTGTCATATAAACAAACTGTGTGGCTACAGTCCCACAAACCGACACAAATCCTTATCCTAAAGAGGACACACACTTTCTTTTAGTGTTAAAGTTTAAACACAAAGCTAGCATCACAAAGCAAAGAACCAGCATGAAGAGACTTCAGAGTGATCGCCGCAGTGATTCTACTGTAGACACATGCAATGGAGGCTACAATGCCACAAGCCTGACTGCTCATCACTCCCTGTTGAAAAAGATCAGGGTCTGGCTGTTATGCTGGAGTCAGCATACCCTCAGCTTCACTGGGCTCTTCTCTAGTTTTGTGTTAGCATGCTGTCTGTGTAGATGTCTGCAAGGAGCCGATGTTCTGTTAGCGGTATAATGCAATTGTTTCTGTCCTGGGAGCAGTTAAAATAAAATAAAAATAACAGCAATGTTCATGTCTCCATTCCTCAAAAGTTGTAGACTGCTGCAAGAATTTCCTCCTCCCTGAATTGAAGCCGGCTGATTTAGCACACACAAGAAACAGTTTGTGCATTTATTTTTTTTCAATAGGAGCTTGTGGAGCTAATTGAAGTACCTTTGTAAAACAAATAACAACATAATTGTAACAACAAAAAAATGTGATAACAGTATTTGGTTACTCTGTACTTTGTAACACTGGAAAAAAGCTGTTTTAGGTCCTCGTCACTCCCATTAAGCCAGACTGGCTGCCCCAAATAAAAACAAGGACCTGTGGCTGGGTGGACCTTGTGAGATAACCATGTTTCAGATATATATGAATGATGTCAGCTCTGACATCATCAGATGTCATACAGAGCCATGGTTAGAAAAAGAATATCTGGACCGGGCATTTAAAACAGTCTATTGTCTCATAGGGTTTCCTTGACATCATAATTTGACAAATAGTGTATGCAGCATATGACAGAATATAAAGTAAAACCCTCAATGACACCCTGTTTTAGGAAATAAATCATATCGCTACAACTACATGATAAAGTGAAGCCAAAAGCTTTGCTTTCTGTTCAGACTCTTACTTTAATGCCTCAGTCTGTATCTTAGCCAATAAATTTCTCCATGTCCTTTCTGATGATTGATGATGGGAAACAACAATCCAGGCTGGTGAAAATTGGTGTTTCACATTTGTTGCATTTCTACAACACGTCTTTAATGCACCTCTCTGTTGTTTCCCTTGTGTGAGCATCTATCTTAGCACTGCCAGTTTCCTTGATGAGTGCACACCTGACTACACATGTGAGTACTTCCTCTGCCGCACAACAACAAGCACAAGTCGCACACTTTGTGTTACAGATGCCATGCAATTACACGTCAGTCACACTGTTCAGTTCAGTCTTGCATTTACGTTGATTATTCATTACTCATTTTGGGTGCGAGCAGAGACGTATGGTATTCTTCAAGAACATAAAAAAGAGAGGTTAATTAAGTGATATCACTTTTATTTCCACTCATTAGACGTGTGTAGGGACGGAGCTGTACACGCGGCTCTCTGCACACTTTTAAGCCTCAAAGGACAGACTAGATCTCACCATGTCTACATGATTTACATGTTTGTTCATATTTTCTCTCTGTTAATTTCTTTTTTTTTTTAAAGGGGGGATTGTGCCACCTTGAACGATGCCAGACCGACAGACCAACCAGTGTCAGACCAACCAGTGTATACTGTTGGTATACCAGCTGTATACCAACAGTATGGTTGTATATCATATACCAACTGTATACCATATACCAACAGTATACCAACTGTATACCAACAGCTGGTATACTGTTGGTATACGCCAGCTGTCGTGAGAAAAGTTATTTTACATTGTGAGATCACCTGCTGAGGCTGCTGGCCAGTATTACTCATTCACCTGCCGTTCACATTTATTCATGTGTAGCTCATCTTTCGTGAGGGGGGGTCCATGCTGTGGTTTATCTTTAAAATGCAATTTGACCTTTACATACGCATAAGCTCTTACAGCACCTGAATAAACACAACTGTGGGTGCAAAAAATGGAGGCGGGCATTCAGGCACACGTCTAGTGTCTAAAACTGGTAACACTAAGAAATGTTTTTTTGTTCAGCTTGCTTTCTTTTTCAGCTTCCTATCAGACAGGGCACTCAGAAATGTCCCACGAGGGAACAACTTTACTTTCTTTTATGACATAATTCACTTGACACCAGTGTTTTCTGTCCTGACACTTTCTGAGCAACAGTAGTCAACATATTGGTAGAATACTATCCCATCAGACATTGCTGCTTGCTCTCAATGGAACTGATATCATTCTCTCTCTTTTTTCCCACATCAAAATCTTTTTTTTTGTCATTCTCTCTCTTGTGTCTGTCTTTTATATAGTGATCCTCTGACTGTGCACTGTCCCCCTCTGCCTCTGGGATGTGGGCCCTCCTTTTTTTTGTCTTTGTGTGTGTGTGTGTGTGTGTGTGTGTGTGTGTGTGTGTGTGTGTGTGTGTGTGTGTGTGTGTGTGTGTGTGTGTGTGTGTGCGTATTCTCTCAAACCCTATAGGGGCTTGTATATGAGTCTGGCCCTCTCTGCCTTGCCATTGTTATGCCAGCTTTGTGCCTTGGAGCATCTGTGAGTGTGTGTGTGTGTTCCTGCCCATGAAAGCATGCACATGCACAGTACTTGCATGCGTACATGTGCATTTGCATGCCATGTGTTTATGTGTATGTGTGTGTTTGTGAGACTGTGGGCAGCTCCTTCCTGCCAAGACCCAGCTCCTCTCTGTGTCTGTCCATTGTGTCCAGTGTTGTGTTCAGTGGCCCTGGGCATTTGGCCACTACAGAGAACAATGCAGAATAGACAATAGTCAGACAATAGCAGGGATACCCTGTGGACCAGTGGGATGAGGCACCTACCATGTATGTACAGGACCAGCAGTTGGAGTGCACGTCACAATATATTCTTACATACCATCTCGCCAATCCCTTCTGCCATTCTCTATTGTGCACACAATGCAGTATCCTAATCATGGCATGTAATAAAAGCTAATTAATTATGCAGTATATTGCGGTGCTTAAATGGCATCAGGTCTAAATATGACTAGCAGCCAAGGTTGGAGGAAGGAAGTGCATGTGCATCATGCTATACATTCCCTCTCCCCCTCCAATGACCTCCTTCACCCAGTAGAAGCCAACTGGCAGCTTGACATTCTGTATCTAAAATCCATTACTCATTCTTTCTCTGTCGCTCCATCAATCTCTCTGTCTCAATAAGCCATCAGTGGTTTTGGTTCTGATCCAAATCAATCCTGTTCTGACACTGACCCAAATCATTCATCTCTTCCTGCTGTCTCTCTCTATCTTCATGTCTCTCTAACAGTAGGAGTGTGTAGCCAGCTGCCAGCTAGCATCAGTCATGTTGTCAGGGTCTGGCTCTGGAGCTGCTGTTGGCTTTGAGGGCAATAGTTTCTCTTCAGCTCTGTCCCTAAACAACGCTGATGTACTGATGGCATTTAGCAGTATTGGGCATGACTCCTAGGTTTTAGAGCAGAATTTCAGGCTGTGCAAGCACAACCTAAAAGACTATTCTTGGTTGTGCACAATAATGGTTGGAATTGAGGTAGAAATTGGACATTTATTCCAACAATAATATTCCCTGGCTAAAGACTACAAGAAAACTAAACAGTTTCAAGAAGATTAACACACTTTTTTAAAAGAAAAATGGGTCCTAATGGAAACAGGACAAAATGTCCAATAAGACAAGTTGCTGATGTTTTTTTTTTTTAGTAAAGTGTGAGCTCTGCAAACAATAGGATGTGCATCTTAACTTTAACAAATTATAATTAAGAAACTATAAATAACACTAGAGATAATTGTTTTTGTAAAAAATGACTTTGTAAACAGATTCTGTGACATTACAAAGATCATTTTATCAAAATACTCCAAACTTTGTAAAGATTCAAAACAGCAGATAAGTAAATAGCAGCAAGTGGGGTTGGTAGAAAACACACAGAATTACAATTTAAAACAGTTTACAAAGAATTTTCAATGAAAGACATTAACTAAATCAGGCCAATCTGAAGGGCTGTTCTCACGCACTGTTTGTCACTGATGGTTGGTCGCTAGCAGACCTTCACAGCTCTGGTTGCCCAGGTAACCCTCTAACATCTTAATTACCATGTCATATGTCAGTAACTTGTAAAAGTTTAAGTCCAGACCAGCAGACTTCAGGGATTATTTCACTTGTTCCACTTCCTGTGTGGACTCTCAGTAAGCACCCCAAAGATAATCGATCTGTCCATATAATTTTTATATTGCAAAACTTTTTCGTAATACATCCGTAAAAGGCTACTATTATGTGGTTTACGCTAATGTAAGCACTTGCTTATAATGTTTGTTTTAGGGTTTTTTGCGTATAATGTTTTTAGCAGACTTCCATCATTGCCCTTCTTCTGAAAATAGTGATGTATGTGTGTGCATTTATTGGAAGAACCCGTCAATTATTAATGATAAGGATTGTGATGAGGATGTGCTTGACCTGGCTAGTAGACTTAGAGTATTTAAAGTTGTAGCGGTACATGATGACATCACTGATGGGTGTGCTTGCAGGTATAACAAAAGGACCCTGACTGACCACATGACATCAGAAATTAAACCTGACTGAAGTGAAGGTCTTTCTGGATCTTCTGTTGTTATTTAGATTTTTTTTTTAGACGATACAGAACGAGAACATTTGTTACCTTTCACGTTTTGCTGTTTTTCTAGTCTGATACTTTGTTACTTGAGTGGTTGGTTAATCTAAGAGGAGAAAACTTGTTTTTGCTGATGTGGCCTTTATGGTAATGCACAGCACGAACAGCTGTTTCAGGTTCATAAAGGCACAGTCAGTGATAATTCTCTGAAAAGGCTGAGCTTCCTTTTATTGCCTGAGATGCTCATCATCTTGATTTGTGCATTACTACTGCATGCTTGGCAAACAGGTGTCAGTCTTCCCAGATTCATTATGAAAGAAAACAGAAAAGATGCTTCTTAAACGTCTAACCTGAACTGACATCATGTCCTCTGCTGCAAAGATTTAAGCCACATTAAGATAAAAGGAGATTTTGGCTGTGTAACAGCAGTCGAACTGTGTGCTAAGTATTTTCTTAAGTCCTCTCTTCTGTCTCTCTCTATTTTTCGCTGGATAATCTCACCCCTCTCCTCCTCTCATTTTTTCTTTCCAGCAGATGTCATTTACCTTCTGTCTGCTCTCCAGGGACTCCAGACTTTTGCAAAATTAAGAAAAGACTCACTCCATCACAATCTCAGGTTGTCTTTGCCTTCTTCAATTTTTATTTCTCTCTTTTTCTTATTTCTCTGAGATCAAAAATACAACCTATCTACCCAACATGACAAGCAGTTTATATCTCTTGCAGACCTTCAAGATTAAGACATGTAAAACTATTCTGCTTTTTTAGATGTTTTCCACCAAAGCCCACTGAGTCTCCTCCAGATTTAATTGGCCCTATAAATAAACTGTTCTGCTGCAAAAGACGTTTAGAGGCAAAGTAATGGAAGAGAACACACACACACACAAAGAAAGATGGTGAGATAGAAAGACAAAAGTAACGATGTGAATTACTGCAGTAGATGAATGTAATTCACTAAGCCTTAGCTAAGCAGTGTTCAGACAGCTGATTTAGGATGCAGACAGACAGTGATGGCTTCATCACAGCAGCTGAGAGAGGAGGAGTGTGCGTGTACCTCACGAGAAGATGGAGGCGAGAGAGAAAAACAGATGCAAAGTAAAGAAAAAATCAACTTGCTGAAATAGAGACGAAACAAGAAAGGGAAGAAAAATCAGACGTTTAAGTGTATTTTTGTATGTTTAAGTAAATGAACACCTTACATAAATCACATTTTGCAGTTAACACCACGGAGAGGTCATGATGTTTGTCAGCTTCAACAAAATGCAAAGATGTTTTTCATTTCTGCCATCATCATTTTTGACACCTGTTGCTTAGAGATTATTTCTTCTTAGAAATGTCTTTTTTTTTTAATTTAAAGTGCCTTATAATTCACACACAGATGGCAAAAAGCTACGTTGCAGAATGGACAGAGGGAGATGCTGAATGGAGCAGTCACTGACAGCTGTTATTATTGTCTGTTGTTGCTGCTCCATTCAGTACAACATATAACACGTGAGCAAAGGAATTCAAGAAATGTCTGTCTGCAGGTAAGTTCTCTGACAGGGAGCTAAAACCCTGCAACTCTGTGAATGTTTACTCAATTTACACAAATTAAGTAATATATAATAATCCAAAAAAACAATATCACAATAACTGTAGAAAACAAATTCAACTTCCTTGGATAAAGACTTTTTTCTAGATGTCAATACTTCCATGAACAAAGACAGAGCAGAAATAGAGTAGAGTTCCAACCTCAGTGAATACCAATGTAATAAAGTGAAATATTAGTGAGTTAAGGCTGAATATGAGTATATTCCCTTCAACTAACTTATCAAGTAGAAGCATTTAGGATTTTTTTTTTATTATTATTTTAATAATACCACTATGTGTCAAAGGTGCTCTATTGGATTGAGATCTGGTGATCTCACTGTAGAAGTGGTCTTCTGTCTAATGCTCTAGGCCAACGTTCTACGTGTTTTGCATTCAGAGATCCTCTTCTTCATACCTTGGTTGTAACAAGTGGCTATTTGAATTACTGTCAGCTTCCTTCCTGTCAGCTCAAAGCAGTCTGGCCATTCTCCTCTAACCTCCGCCATTAGTGTGGTATTTCCATTCCCTGTAAATCCTAGAGATGGTTGTGTTGCAAACTCCCAGGAGATCAGCAGTTTCTGAAATAGACTCGCTTATCTGAAGCCGTCATCCATGTCACACTCAAAGTCACGTAAATTGCTTTTCTTTCCCATTCTCACATTTGGTTCGATCTTTAGCACATTTCTTGACTTGAAGCACTGAGTTGCTGTTATGTGATTGACTAATTAGACATTTGTGTGCGCAGGTGTATTACAGGCTGGTGTGTTTTCAACAGCAAAAAGAGACATTAAAATAAGGTCACATATCTGCTGTCTCAAATGGTGGTCTATTTCAATACAATGAAATATCATGTAACATGGCAATAGAAAATACCCCAAAATTTCTTGAAGAGGGAAAAGTTGTTGCATTGAGAACAACAAAATGAGCCAACCCCCTCTTTGTGTGCGTGCATCAAACCAGCTCTGTCCAATTTGTACATTTGCATGTTTACGTATCTACAATGAGGTCGGAGACCGCAAGCGCCGCTGCTATATTTGTGTTTGTGTGAGTTAGACAGAAACAAAGTATAATCTTGCCATGTAGGGTGTTGACTCTACAGGGATGTGCAGTAACATGCTGTCTAATTAACAGTGTCCTCTCCGTGGTGGTGATGGTTCCCACAGCCCCAGCGGCCATGATTAAAAGAGACACTCTCAAAGGATGGAAAGCACTTCCAATCCACTCCAGATACTTCCTGGATGCCGTCCACACACGTTCAACCATCTCATCTTGACCAAAACGGACGCTCTTTTAACTCTCTGTCTTACTCTGTGACTGGGGCCCTCTCAAGTATGCACGCATGTTTCTGTGACTTTCTATTTCCCTTCATCTGTGTACCACTTTTTTCCTCTCGACTCTTTATTGCCTAAACTCGCTGTGCTTCCTCCTCTCTCGCTGCTCTCACCCTCGCTATCTGCCAGGCTTCACATCAAAGCTGATGATTGGTTCCTAACTGTTCAGCAGGCAGTATTTTATCTTGCTTTGTGTGAAGAGACCAAAATAATCAGCATGAATATGGAAAAACCTGCTTCTATGGTAATATCCAGCCCAGTAATATCCATATCAGTCAAACTAACTTGGCTTAATTTGACTTACATATAAACGGATGGCAACACTTTACTCCAAAGTCCCCTTGGCTTAGAGTCACATTGTAAACACTGCCTTTGACTTACGATATAAATATACCAACTTGTCAAGGTTGTTGGTGCCGTGCTAAAATTGACTTGTGTACAGAAAGCAACAATTTACTTCATTTCTGCTGTTTTCTTGGCACCATATTCACTTACTGATGTAAATACTCACCTTTGTTTGACTTCTCCATACACAACCAGTATTCAAGGTTGTTGGTTGTGCGGTTGATTTAACAAGTGTTTTCAACGAGGCCCCCAATTTTAATTTAACAGTAAGGTTGAACGAAACTAGTCCGTCCTTGGGCTCAGGTTTTCGGTTTTACGTGCACATCGTTAAAACCCAGTGCTAATGGTTGGAAAAATACATGAGAAAAGTCCTATTTGACATTTTTACTAAATGGTTGCACTGGTAGTAAAATCAGTACTTCAGATCAGTACTGCGTTGCCGTAATCTCATACATTACCATTAACTGAGTGTCTCTTAAGCCTTTTTATTTTTAGAAGCACATATTGCATTTTTGTAAACAGCATATGTGTAAATAGGCTTAAACTGTAGTTGAGAAATACCTTTGGTAATACACCTATGTAATGAAATGTTGATTAGTGCTCATGTTGTGCATGGTAATTAACTGTTAATGATTGGTTAGAGCATCATAGTGAGGTGAAAGTCTGTAATTTTTTTTTTAAAGATCCTTCAGTTAAAGAGTGAATAGAAAACACATCAGAGTCAAAGTAATGGATGTTATGTGGTAAAATAAATAAAAAATAAAACTCCACAGTAGCTAAAATATGGGACAGTCATGGTTTTAATGGCTGGTTGCTATGGTTATAGGATAACTACATGGGTTATATCATATACATATATCAGGTAGGAAATCCAAAGTGTGGGGTTAGGATGAACTTGATTACCCATTTGTGAGCCTCAAATATTAAATATTATTTAAAACGTTTAGTAGCCTAACATTAGCACCATATCATGGACACTTGCTCAACCATCAGTCTGCCTGCTGGTTGGTATCACTCCTTCAGATACAGTGATATAATTTCATATTTTAAATGTTTGTTACTAAAGTCTTTTTTTTCCCTGTGGTGCACCACAAACTGTTATTATTTGCAGTCCTGGAGCACAAACCATTTTTTTTAATATTCCGCAAAATTACATGTTTGAATAATTAAATGAATAAAATAAACATGCACCTAGAGCAGCCAACCAAACAAGCAAATGAATGGCAACCACTTAATTAGGAAACCTTTGGGGCTTGCACAGTAAGTTGAATTGATTATTAAACATTGCTGCCCTGACTAGTAAATACCAGTTAGAGTAATTATTCTTATTTTATTAACATACAACAACTGGCTCTAAGATGTTAAGCAGCCACTCGAGGAACAGGAGGCTAAGCATTGGCCAATAGCGCCACCTCTCTCTTTACCTATGACAGGAAGGTATGTACAATGGGGTAAATCATTGTTCAATCCACTGCTAAATTAGTAAGTTTGCTCACTTTCAATAAAATTTACTTTTTAATGGTAATTTGTTACTGGAGACAGATCCAAGAAAGAAAAAAAAAGAACAAAAATTATAAACTGATCTCTGACTTTCTAGAGGACTGAGCAACCCCAAAGCATAATGTGTCCACCTCCATGCTGGGATGGTGATCTTTGGGTCATAATCAGCATTTCAATTCCTTTAAGCATGTCAGGTTGAATTGATGTCAAAGAGCTTGGTTTTGGTTTTATCTGACCACAGCACTTTCTCCCAAGCCTTCTTTGAATCATTTATTGTTCAGTGGCAAATGTGAGATAGGCCTGTAGTAGACTGGACTGCTCATTTCTTGGAAGTGAAGTGAGCCAACTTATAAATTCACCAGGGGAAATTAAGTAATTATTTCCCCTATTGACAAATCATAGCTGTTTAAACAAAAATAATTCTACAATGGTTGTGTCCAGAAAAATGCTGTTTGTTCGTTCCTTCGTTCGTTCCGTCGTTCGTTCCGTCGTTCGTTCCGTCGTTCGTTTAATGTACACACGAGGCAGCGGCCAGGCCAGTGGCGCAATGGATAACACATCTCATTACGAATCGGAAGATTCAAGGTTTGACTCCTGGCGGGCTGGAAGGATCTGTTTTTTCTTGGGTGGCTTAAGCTCAGGAGGTAGAGCAGGTCATCTACTGATCGGAAGGTTTCTGGTTCGACCCCTGACTCCCCCGGTCTGCATCCCAAATATCCTTGGGCAAGATATGTTGCATGAATATGTGTGAATGTTAGTTAAAAATCATCGAAAAAAGTGCTGGTGTGAATGGATAACTGTGGCATGTTGTATAACGTGCTTTGAGTGCTCCGGGAGAGTAGAAAAGCACTATATAAGAATCAGTCTATTTACAATGTAGGCTGTGTCAGCATAAACATGTAACCGCTGTTGTGTAGATGTTAACCTTTTAAAACTGAAAACCTTTGGTGTCATGCATACAGTACAAATATTTATTCTAATCTGTGTTGGCGCAGTGTAAATAAAAGGCTCAAATGTACTTTTACAGGGCCGTTACACTTTCTGTGTCTGCGAGTATGACAGGTCCACTGCTGTGAATTTGTTCATCAGACTGTGATTACAGGGATCCATGCAGGTGTCCTGCCAATTTTATTTGAAGTAAGTACATCTGCTGTGTCTGTAAAGTGATGTAGTAGATTTTGATTTGGCAAACAATAACTACATGACACACTATGGACAGCTCTCTGAGCTAGGTCACATGCTAACTGATGGCTGCAAACTAAGCTAGCACGGCTGCTTTGTCCCCTGTCTGTGCTGTCCTCAAGGAAAAAAGCTTAGTGTATGAAAAAAATGACTTTCTCCAAAGGATGATACCAGCCACAGCTGGCTGCATCTATCCCCAATGAGTCACGAGTCACAAGAAAGACTGCAACCTATTCTAACGAGCAGGCCTGGTTTTAACTTACGTAAAAGCAGGGAAATGTCCTTGAACATTGGAATAAGGACAAATCACATGTGTAGTTTGCAAGACATTTTACAAAAGTATTTCTATTTAAAGTTTTCTGTGGTGGTACCTGGTATTGTGTTAAAATACAGCAGCTGGTGGCCCTTCAAATCTGCCACCTGCAGTGCATCACACAGGCCTCAGATTAGCAGCTACAAATGACGCATTTCAGTATATTGCTTGCAGTGCTTGGGCTTTAACTTCAGTCAACGTCTCCTTCAAACCCCGGCCTCAGTGGGAAGCTATACCCCCGTTAATAAATTGTCAGGTGCGGATAACAAACTGTCTGAAAGGAGGGAATGTATCTGCCATTTGGGGTCTTCACCTCCAGATATAATATGTTCTGAGTAAGCATGTTTTGATACCGCAGTATTAGGAGCAATCCCTAATGTTCAGTGGATTAAGAAATGTGACATGATGTGAATCCTCACAATCACTGTTACATTGTCCTTTTTCCTGTTGCTCAGTGAAATGAATTAAGCACAAATGCTTTCATGAGACAGGAAAAGAAGAGAGAAATTCAGAGGAGCTGCAAACAGATTGAGGGAGAAAAGGGGGGAGGAGGGACATATTTCTCTCTCCAAGATTGATAAAAGAGATATTTCTGTAACTCCAGGCTAATTCAATGAGTAATGCCAGATCTCGCTGGGGATCTGCAGGCCTGGCTTCAAAACAATTAGCTGGAGAATGGGAGCCGTTTAAAAGACAGGGAGATCTTAATACAGCTGTGGGTATTTCCCCATGGAGGACTAATTTTTACAACCTCGTTCCAGGGTCTCTCTCTCTCTCACTCTAATACAGCTAGTCAATCTCTGCTGTCTCATTTCACACAGAAGACAATTTTGTGAGAGTTGCTTTAGGGAAACGAAAGAGAGCGGGGAGGAAAAGAGAAGGGACAGCAGTGCAGACGGAGACTGCGGGGAGATAAAAAAAGAAGATATGAGATAGTGTGAGGTCCGAGACAGCGTTAGAGAAAAGAAGAGAGAATGTTATGGAGGCCGAAAGAAATACAAAAGGACAATTTAGGAGGAAAGAAAAGAGAGAAGAGTGAGCTTAAACAGTAAAACAAACAAGAACAAAAAGAGACAGGAAGAGAAAGCAACACCCATAGAAATAGATGAGGCTCAGCAGAAGCCAGGATGTGGTTGTCTGGGGAGCTGGAAGATTGAACACCCGTTCTCTTCATGAGGACTTCCTGCATGCTGCCCGCTGTATGCTGTAGGCCACTCAGTGAATCGGTTTGTCCAAAGGGACCAATCAGCCACAGCACCAAAGAACTTAGTCAGCACGTCCTTGTCCACACATGTAATCAGAGTTACTGTTAAACTTTTACCATTGTAAATCACTCTTCACAGGCTCTTAACCCAGCGTTAATGTTCCTGGATAAAATTCGACATATCTACAACTAATAGAGCAACAAAATGTCACAAAGAAGAATAAGAAAAATGTTGCACTATGTTGTGTCCTCTCTCTAACACTTTTTATTTTGTTCTCTATGCTAAATGTCTGAAAAATGCTTGAGGAAAAAACAAAACTGCAGGAATAAAACTTTAACAGGAAAAGTATTGTCTGCTAGGTTACTCTTTTACTCATATAAGAATTTGATCCATTTGACCTACTAATATTCAGAAAGTCTCCCATGACGAGTAAGGCCACAGTCACTCCGGAGTGGAGACCTGTGTATACCCTGGGAAAGTTTCGAGTGGTTGCTGGAGGTCGCTATCAGTCACTGTGAAGTTTACTATAAAGCCTCAGGTGTGCAGACCTAGTGACCAGTTAATGATCCCATGGCAATCACTGGTCACTAGTGAAAAACATGTATTCCCTTGGTGGGAAGGTGCTATTAGGAAAGCCAACCAAACAAGTAAATTTGTAATAGTTGTGCCTTTTAAAAAGTATTGGTTGCAATGGCTTATTTGAAATGTGAACATCCTCCATTAACAGTCTGCATTGCACTTTTTGAAGTTTCACTACTGCTAGTTAGCAAGAGTTTGCAGAGAAGTTGGCAACTTTCATACAAATTGAGGGCGACCGATTTCACCTGGCAATAGCCAGCAACCTCCAAGAAACACCGAGCTAACTGGACAGTGAATATACATTTAATATTGATCCTCATGCTGGGAGACCTTACATCCTGGCATTCATGTGACACATACCACCAACTTAAAAAAAAATAAATCCACAAATTTATTTCAGCAAAATCATTAATTTTAGACATATTTTGCACATCCTGTCAGCAGCACACATACAGCAGCAGTTCTCTACGGTGCAGCAGCTCGTGTCATCAAACTACTCCCACTCACAGCTTCGACTCTCAGTATGATAAATGGACTTTTCCCTCGAGAGTAAACAACAAAGTCATCCAACCTAGACCCTACCAGTCACTGTCATTTCAGGGATAGCAAGTCACAGGTTGCACGGAGCAGAAATACAGTCATTAGGCGCACTGCAGTGAAAGCATGTAGCAAAAGGTGATCATGACCTTAGGCTGTATATGAAGCGTTGTGAAGTTTGCTTTCTGTGATATAACAACAGGTTTTGAGACAGCATATCTCTGTTATTTCTGTTCAAGTTCTGCAAAACTTTAGGTTATTTTTTTAGTATCATCATCACACTATCACATTCAGAAGTACTGGCTCGTCGGAAGGTAACTGATTAAACTGATTATTATATATATATAATGATCAGAAGTGCTATCTGTTTTAGCTATATGCAAATTAAAATTAAAGCCGAGTATTTATTTAACTTTAACATGTTGTTCCCTTTCATTGTGACTGTTGTTTCTGCTCTTTGCTGTCAAGCTGTCTCCAGCTGATGAAAAATTAGTAAGAATTTGGCAGGAATCATCAACACCATGAGGAAAAAACACGCGCACACACACACACACACACACCTTTTCTCACATAGCAGACTTCTGGCTTCCTGCTGACTTGAAGAAAATTGAAAACTCTTGAAGCAAGAGTACCACAGTTGTCAGCCACTTGTGCATTCAATAGCTTCTCTCTCCGTGTTCCCTGCTTCTAATTCACAGTTTCGGTATTATTTGCATGTTAAGGTGTCTCTCTCACTTGGGACCAATTAAATGATAAAGCAGTGCTGTACAGGTTTATGTAAATGCACCCTGCAAGAAGCTTGTATTGATAAATGGCGTGGAATTACGAAACAGCAAATAACTGCGGGTGGTGTACGTTATTTTGTCTTTTTTAATTGATAAGGCTGCAGCAGAAAATGTTGTCTCGCGGAGGGTAGCAAGCCTTTCTCAAGGGTCGTTATGTTTAAAGAGAAAAGGGAGCAAAATAATAGACATGCAGAGGGGAGATGAGAAACAAATACATACTGAAAATTAATGCAGTGGCTCAACAGCTTGCTTAGTTCAGGAAATAAGTGAAAAATGGAGTCTCTTATTGTTGCAGTCAAGATCATTAAAGCTACATTAAGCAATATTTTTTACATGAACATTGAATCAGATGGCTCCCCGAATCAACATCCCATTTTGCCTTAAGCTACTTTTTCAGCTCATTTTCCTGTTTTGCCTGACCAAAAACACCAAAACGATGCCGGTTCATATAAAACCATGCACAGATGCTCTCAGCCTAGATGCTCACATAAGCTGATATACACCCGATATTACCCAAGGCTATATTAAAAAAGCAGACACCGGTGTAGTAGAAGGTTTACCATTTAGCAAGCCCAAGAAACTACAAGTGCGATATATAACATAACATTTTCGCACTGGCCCAGAAGCGGTGATGTACATCTTATTAAAGTTTATCATGACAGCTGTGAGAGATAATATTGCAGATATGGGAATTACTTTTTTTTTGCATTGTCTTTGACAGATTACATTTCTTCACTGTTACGATTAAACTGACAAACACTCAAAATGGTGACATACTCTAAATTGAAACTAACAAGAGAACAAATACAACTGTGTGTTGCATTCATTTAAGACTTGTTTGCACCACTTAGTGTCTTTCTTGTATGTTTTTCTTGGGTAGAATCTTCCATTCCACTGATTTTCAATATGCAGCAATCAGCTGAATATCTCCTAGATTAAGATCTTTTTTTATATAAACTATATTATTATAGCATATTTAATATCCAATACTAGACAGTTTGTGTGTTTCAGATCGATTTATGAAGGCTATTGTTTGAAACATCATGAGGACCACCAGCAACAGGAAATATTTCATTGTAAGCATTAACTTAATGCAGCAAAAACTCATCTGAAAAGATCAAAATAAAGACATGATCCAAGATTGAGTGGGGTGACACTAAATTAGCAAGAATGTGTGCATCTGTGAATTATGGGCGACCATAACAGTCTACTAGCAACCAAGGCAACTGCAAGGAAGTTTTTTTGCCAGCCAATTAGGAAATACACACTTGTCCCTAGTGACCAGCGGTTATCAGGAAGTCACTAAGCAGTCTCTAGGCCTGTGTGATTGGGAATTTATCAATCAGTGACTGCGAGCAATCTCCAGCAACCATTCGCCAGCTGGTCTGGGAATACAGACTTTTCACTCATGACCAGTGGTTGCCAGATGGTCACAATTCGGTCTTCAGGCCAGTGTGGCTGGATCCTTATTCGGCTATATCATCACCATGATTGTCACACGTCTAAAATGGTGAACAATTTGATGTCATGTGGTCAGCAGACTGGAGTAAAACTGGATGTCATAATAATTTATAAGAGAAAGGCTAGCACAAGAATCTGTCTCAAGAAAGTCTTGTCAAGAATGAATACAATCCTGTGCGTCTATATTCACCTCGGTGTTTGTCACGGTGTTTGGCAGCCTTTTTTGGAAAAGATCAAATGAAGAATCATCCCTTCTTTTCACATAAACCAGAGGGTAATTGTTTATTAATCACAAAAGTAGTGAGTAAGCACTGAAAAAAACAAGGCTGTAAAGAGTTTGCCCATCAAGGTTTGGATGCAAAAGGGAGCAGTACAAGCCTGTAACAAAATAGACTCGTTTTGTGCTTCCCAGGCTTTGTCTTATGAATCCTGTAACAGCTGTAACCATTAACACTGACTTCTTCTCCAATTCAATATAATTTATAAGAAACCTGAATCAGAGAGGGCTATCGCTGAGGCTCTGAACATAACTTCATTTCTTACACATTTCATGTTGTGTTGCATGACTTTGGGGCAGTTTGGTTGAGACCACGATCAGCTAGTCTGCAAGAACTGTCAAGGCCTCCCTTCCCAGCAAATCAATAGAGTGGTTTCACCACTCCCATTCTTGTGTAAAGAATGCTAAATTAAAGCCACTGGTGATTTCCACTGTGTATTTACCAAATGCTATTACCACAATTTTAAGTGAACTTTTGCGCATATCACTGTCTGATAATCGTGGATCCCTCGGAGGTGCTGACAAAGCATTTCTGATTATATACAGGTGTAAAAAATGTTTTCAGAATTATATGAACGACATTTTGTATGGATTCAGTTGGGTTCCGCTTGGCTGAGCATTGGCCTGGTATCTGTTTGGTTCTGGTCTGTTGCTTACTGACTTGTATCCTCAGCCTAACCTAAACCTGTCACTGTATTACACAGTGTGGCCTACAGAAGCATGTAGCTGGAACTCTTTTCCTACTTGATTAACGGACACTGTATACTCAGTTTTCAGTGTGCAGTGACACAATCGTTTTGATTCTTGTATCTTGCACCTGTTCTTGAAAAGGATGTGGACATCTCCATACATTTCAAACTTGGAAGAACAACTGCAGCCTTGCGTCATTCCACAAACTGATGATATAAAATATTTGTGGTATTCTTGCTAAAGAACTTTTTTTCACACACTGGAACAGTAAGACTAGCGTGTGCTTTTGAACGCTGACAGAATGAATTGTAATTTCTCTTTTAACCCCTTTTCATAGCAAAAATCTTTTCATGAGAAATAATAATTGGATGAACTAAGATGCTGTAATGTGCTCTGATTAACTCCAAACTGGTCTAAGATCAATAACACAGCCAAAGCCACACTAAAGCGATGCAATTAACTGGTAAGACTGACTTTTTAATAGGATTAGTGTTACATTCCCAAGGAAGTTCAGAGGATGTGAGGAGGTAACAATAAAAGTGTCTGTGTGAAAAAGGAGACTGGGAGGCAAAATTGGAAATGAAATGAAGTTGTTTTTTTTTTATCAACAAGCTTAAAGAGACAGAAATCCCAATGTCCTAACTATAAAGAAAAAGTTGGTCACAAAACAGAAGCATAAGTCAAAAGGTTAATGCAAAAAATGCTTCTATGTAAGGACTAGGAGGCCATAAACACATAGTTCAGCGGCACGGTAGCTCTACTCTCCCTCAGCTTAAATACTCTCTCGCATAATTGCTGATGAGCTAAGAGTCAGCAGCACAGAGGGCCTACCAGGACCTTAAAAATTGAATCAGTGTTTTAGTCCCTACACTGACAGCATATGTGGATCAGCACATCGGTATTCCTCTTTGGACAGAACTGCAAGACGGTACCACATCACTTATTAAGAAGTCTCATTACTGATGAAACAGTTCTCCTCGCTACTCAAGTGTCAAAAAAAGCAGACGTGGTTCAAGTGTGTCTTTAAGTACACAGGATGCTGACCCTCTGATAAATCCAACTACAGTATATCGTTGTGTATAGATAACAAAAAAAGAAGTGGAGAAATGCTTCAACAACGTCACATCAAGCAAAAACTGCAAGGGTGGGTGGGAAGTGGAGATTGCTGTGATAAGATGCCAAAAAAAACCCTCTACAATCACACTCTGCAGATACAGGAGGAATTCAGGGTGGAAAATGTGACAGTGCATACAGTATTGTATGTATAGATCTTTCATCATTGGCAGCACAAACTGTATCATGAGTTTCTGACTGGACTGTTTCTCCCCAAACACTGATAAATGGATAATACATATAGAAAAGTGCTTTTTGAAGAATATTGCAAACATTTTTTTGCCCAGGGCATTACCACCAGCACATTTCCTGGTAAAGAGACTGATGGAGGAAAGAAGTGATGAAGATTGAATTCTCAGTCCAAACATTCAGAGGGAATATGTATACTTACATATGTATGTATACTTACTCCCTTAAGGTCTATTTTCTTTAAAATAAATAAATTCTCATCTCATTTCACCTCAGCACAGTCTTTGCACACTTGTCAAGAAATGTTTCATTTGCTATAATAACTTTTGTTTAGCCGGTCTTGGCGTATGCTGCACGTACAGCACACTGTTTTATACTCATTCACTACAGTTAAAACAGCACAGCTATTCCTTACAATTCAGGGGACGCCCTGCATTTCTATCATTGTAACACATTGTAACTGTTAGAGACACTCTGCCACTCAGGCTTGAAGTTAGCTTCTGTGTGCCTGCGTATCTTGGCTTCAGCATATGTCTATTGGGAATGGGTTGTGGGAGTTGAATCTGAGTCTGCATCTGTGTGTGTGGTCCAGGTATTACTCATATTGTGGGGACACAATTGCATTATGGGATGATGGCTTCCTCACAGGGAGAGAAAGCAAATCATTATATACGTGTTACAAGGTTAGGTTAAGGTTACAATTAGAAGATGTTATGGTAAAGGTGAGGATAAATCCCCAGGAAACTGATGTCAGCCAGTGTATCCAATTCATGGATACACAACTGTGTGTGTGTGTGTGTGTGTGTGTGTGTGTGTGTGTGTGTGTGTGTGTGTGTGTGTGTGTGTGTGTGTGTGTGTGTGTGTGTGTGTGTGTGTGTGTGCG